>JAKCPI010015829.1:0-14479 GCA_023213315.1 Euborellia annulipes | reverse complement strand
GGGGGGGGGGGAAGGGTGACAACAACAATCTCCACAATGATACGACCCTCGGAGACGTTTTGCTAACTCAAAATCACGCAGGATGGAAACGCTCAACAGTGCTCTACAAACTGGACGTGTGACACATGACTGAAAACAAAAAGAAATTTATAAAAAAACAATTATACTCAACACAATATTAAACCATTAAAGCGTAAAATTTAGGCCGCCCTTCCACAACATCATTTCGCCAATGAGTCGAAAACTCAACACGGTGCCTTTACTCTTTTCTCTTTTTTGATTAATAAAATTAAAAACTATAAAGGAGGGTAATGTAAAAATATTTAATTAACGCCACCGCAGCTACAGATTTGGCGGTTTTTAAATTTCGCCAATCTACACCTAAAATTTTTGAGATAAATCAAATAAATCAGTTCCCCTCTGTCAAAAAACAACTTGAATAGGTTCGGTTTATGATCTCGGTTTGATTAGATAAAAAATGCGTTCCCAAACAAACCTTGCAAACAACTTGAATAGGTTCGGTTTATGATCTCGGTTCGATTAGATAAAAAATGCGTTCCCAAACAAACCTTGCAAACAACTTGAATAGGTTCGGTTTATGATCTCGGTTTGATTAGATAAAAAAATGCGTTCCCAAACAAACCTTGCAAACAACTTGAATAGGTTCGGTTTATGATCTCGGTTCGATTAGATAAAAAATGCGTTCCCAAACAAACCTTGCAAACAACTTGAATAGGTTCGGTTTATGATCTCGGTTTGATTAGATAAAAAATGCGTTCCCAAACAAACCTTGCAAACAACTTGAATAGGTTCGGTTTATGATCTCGGTTCGATTAGATAAAAAATGCGTTCCCAAACAAACCTTGCAAACAACTTGAATAGGTTCGGTTTATGATCTCGGTTTGATTAGATAAAAAAATGCGTTCCCAAACAAACCTTGCAAACAACTTGAATAGGTTCGGTTTATGATCTCGGTTCGATTAGATAAAAAAATGCGTTCCCAAACAAACCTTGCAAACAACTTGAATAGGTTCGGTTTATGATCTCGGTTCGATTAGATAAAAAATGCGTTCCCAAACAAACCTTGCAAACAACTTGAATAGGTTCGGTTTATGATCTCGGTTCGATTAGATAAAAAAATGCGTTCCCAAACAAACCTTGCAAACAACTTGAATAGGTTCGGTTTATGATCTCGGTTCGATTAGATAAAAAATGCGTTCCCAAACAAACCTTGCAAACAACTTGAATAGGTTCGGTTTATGATCTCGGTTCGATTAGATAAAAAATGCGTTCCCAAACAAACCTTGCAAACAACTTGAATAGGTTCGGTTTATGATCTCGGTTCGATTAGATAAAAAATGCGTTCCCAAACAAACCTTGCAAACAACTTGAATAGGTTCGGTTTATGATCTCGGTTCGATTAGATAAAAAATGCGTTCCCAAACAAACCTTGCGGTGGCGTTAATGTACCCGCATTTTTTATCTAATCGAACCGAGATCATAAACCGAACCTATTCAAGTTGTTTTTTGACAGAGGGGAACTGATTTATTCTATTTTATGATTTATCTCAAAAATTTTAGGTGTAGATTGGCGAAATTTAAAAACCGCCAAATCTGTAGCAGCTACTGCGGTGGCGTTAATACGTAAGTATTTTTCAAAACAAATAATAGTCCAGTTTAAATTCCGGAAAGTCTAATCGCAGTTTTTCCTTCATAAAATGAAAACCACTCATTCTAGAAACTTGATTTCTTTCTCATTCTCTAGGAAATTTTGTTGACTTGAACCTTTACTTGGACCACTTTTTTGATAAAACTCTTAGATTTATAGATATCAAGCATTTTCCATGACAGGATATGAGTCCGAATCCTCAGAAGTGTCATGGAAAATACTGGATATCTATAAATCTAAGAGTTTTATCAAAAAAGTGGTCAAGTAAACGGGAAAAGTTAATAGTTTTCGAGTTATATGCAAAAAACCGCCAAAAAATGAGATTTTTACCTTTTTTTGCATTTTTGACAATGTTCCGTCACGAAATTTTGTTAGCAAACCTCAGATTCGGATTCAGCACACCAAAAAACATATAGGATCAAGAAATCAAAACTACCCCAAAACTTTCCCGCGAGGGGCCCTTTAGAGAACAATTTAACTGGACTAAAAAGGTACTTCAAGAAATTAAAAAAGAACATAATTCTTGATTAAACATATGAAATATATTTAATTACGGTTAGTTTGCCATAAGAAACGGTTTGTCGTTGCCGTTACTCATCCCATGAGCCCTGCCCTTGGGGGGGGTTCTGACCCCCCCCCCCCGTGGCTACGCCTCTGTGGATGAGTTTAAGGGACAAATAGTCGACAATTTTGACTACCGGAGAAGATCAAGAAAAGAGACGAGGAGACTGAAGAAAGGGAGCAAGACAACAAGAAACAAAAAACCCATAAGGGTTACGGTCATGAACAAATTTTTTATTCGTCTCTTTATATGGTGTCCCATATCACAACGATAAACCACCGAACAGGGGCCACTGCAATTTAAGACGATCCTGAACTTAAAAATTTTCTAAATAAAAGTCTCATAGTTTTCGGAAGTTATAGGCATTTTTTGGAAAATGGTGAAAATCGCTACCCTGCCCTAAATATCAAGATGCTGTGGCTACAAATTTATATATTTTATTATTCTAATTTTTGTTGCAGAGTCCTGAATAAATTCTGCTATTGACCGGAATTCAAAATAAAACAATAAGTACTATACTTTTGGAGAAAAAAATCTTCCAGCACCCCCGCACCCAGTTTTTGGGCAATTCTAGCCTTCTAGTAGCCCACAGATTATGTGTACAAAATTTGGTGGACTTTGCTCCAATATCACGAATTTACATTTTATACACCCCCCTCCCCATTTTGGGTGGTTAGTTTTTGCATTTCTAGCTCTCTAGAGAGGAAATCCCATAGATTGTATATACAAAATTTGGTTGGGTTTGCTCCAAGAGCAAAGAATATACATTTTTTTCTACCCTCCTCTCATTTTTTAGGGTGATTTTTTGGTTTGCGTGTGTGGGGATTTTTTAAACAAAGATGTCAGAAATCACATCCCCTACAACTTGCTCATAAGAAAATTAAGCTGTAGAGTTAATATTTCCATTCGTGCACCCCCCAACCTCCTTTTGAAGCCAAAATATCAAAATATCAAAATGTTACCTAAACATAAGTTGAGAAAACATCCCCAGTGCAATCATGAAATTTCATAATAATCCCTTAGCCATTTTTACGTGAATCGTGAGCAACTCACAGAATCCAGAACAAGCCAGAGAATCTTGTTTGCAGCAAGAGCGTCAGCGATACAGCTGAAATTTGAGCCACACAATCAGAACAAGACAGGCTATCGCTAATGTCAGTTAGTTCTGGTTGTATCTGGTTTAACCCTCCGTTAGTTCGTCTGTGCGTTACCAAATTTTTGTGGACGAGCTAGATCAAAAATGCAAAAACTAACTAATGTTTATAAATAATTTTATTAAATATAAGAGAGGGGGCGGTTGTATGGTAAAGTCAAGTGGATGGCCACATCAGAACACGACAGCTTATTTTTACTTTCTATTTGCTGTGTTTTGTATCAATTTTTAGATTTATATCAGATGCTTTACCTTAGTAAATATTCGTAGCTAACAGGAGAATTACGAAGTACACGGCTTCTAGAGAAGCTCAAAAATGTGCCAAAATCTTACCCTTCTGACAAGAACATTGGCTTAAGATAAAAGAGTTCAATCAATCTTCTTTATTATAAAAGCCCAAAAAATCCGCTAACTTTGTAAGTAAACTCTCACAAAATCCTTATATATTTATTATTTCTTGCCTGGTTTCCTTTATAACTTAAGTTAAAACTCTAAGAACATATTTGATATTCTCAATTATTTTGGAAGATATAAGAGTACGGAACCCTCAGTATGTGAGTCTGACAATGAGAGA
Organism: Euborellia annulipes; assembly: GCA_023213315.1. Taxonomy (NCBI): domain Eukaryota; kingdom Metazoa; phylum Arthropoda; class Insecta; order Dermaptera; family Anisolabididae; genus Euborellia; species Euborellia annulipes. Next base: position 10,521 of record JAKCPI010015829.1, on the reverse strand, counting down.
AGTTAATAAGGGGGGGGGGGGCAAGAGGGGCAGTGCCCTTCCTACCAAACTCATTGACCCCCTCCTAGAAAAATCGAAACTCCATTATTTACGAGGACTTCACTTATGTACTTCTCAGTAAATTATTTTGTTACTTCCAAAATTAGAAAAGTTAGTTGAACTCTAATCGGATTACCGAAATTGAAACCTTGTGGTGGCTAATCAGCTGGCCGGCTGTCCTAGGAAAACTCCCTAACTGTCTGACCCGCACTTGTCTGGCTTATTTTTATTAATTCGATATGTTGTTTTGCCCTCTCCCTTTAAATGAATTTATGACGACTCCTATAAGCTGAACAATGAAGTGGATTAAAGTACAAACTCACGTTGGTCATTTATATAAATTAGAGGGGATGTGTTATTAAATCTGTCCGCGTCCTAGTGGAAGAGTGACGGCATTTCAACTCGGATAATTCAAAAATTATTCACGATATTAAAACACGATCTTATTTTATCGATATAATCTATGCAAATGTACACGTAATCATTCTTATACATATTAGAATGATTACGTGTACATTATCGTTTCGATTAAGAATTTTGTAGTTTAAATGAAATTTTATGAAAACATTCAGTTTCTTCTCTTCGGGATCAAGTCACAAAAGTTTAATTTTTTCCTCATCACATATTCAATTAAATCTATTGAAATTTCATATCTATGAAATATTTTCTTTTATCTTTTATATCAAATAGTTTTTATTAGAATATTTGCATTTTAAAGGGTAGTTTATTTGAAGTCTAATTTGAAAAAACGCTAATTACTACTTTGAAATAATTTTTAAAAATATAAAATTAATAAATATTATAAAACAATCGATTATTAATAATTATATTCAATTTTGAACGAAATTGATTGATTAGTTTTTAAGAAAATGGTAAAAAGCTAGAAAACCGTAACAAATGACTCGCTGATGCCGGGTGACTTGCGACCCAGCCTCTTGATAAAACAGACCAAAAGAATTATAAATGAGAAAGAAAACGATCTTATTTTATCGATTTCATCTATCTGAAGGTTCACAGTATGTCTATTATATAAGAAAATAGCATTTTGATTAAGAATTTTGTAGTTTAAAAGAAATTGTATGAAAAGATTCAATTTCTTCTCTCCGGGAGCGAATCAACTAGAAATGGCAAAAAGTTTTATTTTTTTTCTCATTAGATATTTATTCAAATCTATTGAAATTTCATATCTGTGTGTTATTTTCATTTATCTTTTATATCAAATAATTATTATTAGGAAATTTGCATTTTAAAGGGTAGTTTATTTGAAGTCCAATTTGAAAAAACGCTAATAACTCCGTTGAAATTTTTTTAAAAATATGAAATTAATAGATATTATAAAACAATTAATTATTAATAATTTAATTCAATTTTGAACGAAATCGATTCAGTACTTTTTGAGAAAATGGTCAAAAACCATCTGAACCGTCAAAAAAACGATGTTTTTTGAAAGCACGAGATGCCTTTGAAAAAAGTTTAAAAAGTCATATGAAACGAAACATTGACTTGTGACATGGAGGTGAATTTTAAAATGTTTCTAAAACGGCCTTTCATAGACGGTTTTCGGGGTTTTTGGCGATTTTCTCAAAAAGTACTGAATCGATTTCGTTCAAAATTGAATTAAATTATTAATAATTAATTGTTTTATAATATCTATTAATTTCATATTTTTAAAAAATTTCAACAGAGTTATTAGCGTTTTTTCAAATTGAGACTTCAAATAAACTACCCTTTAAAATGCAAATTTCCTAATAATAATTATTTGATATAAAAGATAAATGAAAATAACACACAGATATGAAATTTCAATAGATTTGAATAAATATCTAATGAGAAAAAAAATAAAACTTTTTGTCATTTCTAGTTGATTCGCTCCCGGAGAGAAGAAATTGAATCTTTCATAAAATTTCTTTAAACTACGAAATTCTTAATCAAAATGCTATTTTCTTATATTAGAAAGTTACTATGAACCTTCAGATAGATGAAATCGATAAAATAAGATCGTTTTCTTTTTCATTTATAATTCATTTGGTAAGGTTGTGGCGCAAGCCTCTCGGCATAGATCATTATCATGTCATTTCACCAAGTCCCTATAGTCTACCCTACTAAAATATATTTTAATATATTTAAATGTGCCATTATTTAATATAATAAATAAAATCATTTAAATATATGATTATATGTATTATATCTTCTTCTTCGAGTGCCATACCCGAAACGGGTGTCGGCGCCTCTCCACATATACCTGTGCTGAGTGTGTTTAGTTGTTTTACACAGATATACGGGACCTACTTTTTAACGCCGGTTCCGAACGGCTAATTTGGAGAGGTCACTTGGCAATTATACTCTTGGTAGGTTGCCATTACTTTCCAAGAGGAGGCGACTGCAAATATCTATCTGCCGAGACTCGGTCTCGAACCAGCGATCTCCGAGTCAGCGACCCAACACTCTAGCCACTGACCCACATTATATACAAAACATCAATGGCAACCAAGACTCAGAGGACAGAGGAAAGCTATTTTCAATTATTAGTATTAGCTAAATAATTTTATTATTAAACAAAACCCTCAATTGAAATTATTTAATATTAACTAGCCAAGAATTTTATTCTTAGAGGAGGGGCAAAATTTTATTTTTAATAATTATTAAATTTCAAAAAAAAGAACAAGGAAACGTCGGCTTTTATTTAAAATGAAGTTCTAATAAATTATCTTGTTCTGAATTTGTTCCTTGGACTGTTTTTCCTTCAAATCTCCATTAGTTTCTACCACCCCGTCTCCAAGTGAAAATGCTTTTAATATATAAATAAGTTGTCAAACTCACCAGGATGCTGGAAATCTCGGGATCCCCAGGACACACTCTGCATCTCATGTTGCTGCACACCAACTAAAAATTAAAAATAAAATTCAGTTAATTGGACACAATTACTTATCAATATATATACTTACATGAAAAAATTTCTCTTTTTCGATTATTAAATTTTAATTTTGCTTCACGATATGACTCAACCGGCAAAGTCGATCTGCTGGATCGTACCGTGTATTATATAATTTTCATTGAATGTAAGAAGAAAATTCAAATTCTATGGATTATAAATTATTTTGTATTTATAATAAATCTGGTATGACTTGTGGAGCACCTTAATAGATTTTAATTTACAAGTTATTTTTCATTAGTAAAAACTTTAAATATAATCTAATATACGATCAAAAGCTTGGAAAATAAAAAAATGAAGGTGGTGATCTTTGAACGAAAACCTGATAATTCGTTAATATCTTTAAAAAAATTTATGGTCGACCTACAAATTCAAAAAATATGGGATGGTGTTACTATCTCATGACTAAAAGCTAATTGCCCAAAATAGGATCCAATTCGAAAAAAGCTCAAATTTTTAACACTCAATTTTTTGGTCCAATTGCAATCAAAAGAGTCTCCTAAATCTTAATATAAATAATCTAAATATAAAAGTTCGTGTGGAAATCCAACTGAAAGGTGAGGCACACAAGGGTTGTCACGTCCTCATTTAAAAATTCCTGTTCTTCTTGGGCCTTAAATGCCTCAGCTTCCCGTTGTATTTCTATACATTGATATACCCTATCTAATAATAAAAGTACATACATACATATCATAAAATTTCTTTTTGATACCTTCATTGATTTTTGAGCTAGACTGTACGCAAAATTTGCCAACACACACAACTTTCTAACCCACATAGTATTAACAAAATAATTAATATCCCTTAAAATATAATTTTATCAAATAATCATGGTTTTATTATAAATCAAAACGTCATTAATTTGCTAATTCTTTTTTTTACAAAAATAGTTTTAGTTGTTTTTGAGATATTTCGAGAAAAAAACGAAATAAAAAAAAAACTTTTTTTTCAAGCACGATACGTACAATACTTCACCATGCCCAATGTTTAAATAATTAATATATTAATGTAAAGTATTTACATAGCAAAAAAAATCAAACTCTGGTATAATATATTAATTTGAAAATTTATATGCTGAGAGAATCAAATCAAAATTGTTTGGGAATCTTGATCCTCCATAATAAACGGCATAATTTGAGGCCGAGAGGTCAGCCATATGATCTGGTCAATTTCACACCAGCAGTTTTAATAATAATTTGGAGATTCATCAGAAATATTAAACTAAGTTTTCATAATATAGAAATAATATTTTTTTTTTTCTATAGAAAATGTTTTGGTGCAGAGATTATTCATATTATATATATAAAATTAAATTTATAAAAATTAAGCGGTTTAACGTTTTTTAAGGCGAGATTTGCTCTATTTATAATATATGAAGTGGGATGTTAGGCAAAGTAAAGAGGATTAAATTTATTCCGATTTTAAAGAATAAAATTTACATACATTTTACAAAATCGAACACTCTTTTTATAATTATACAAAAAATATAAAAAAAAAAAGATTATAAAAATAAATAAATAAAGAGAAATAATCCAACTTATTAAATGAACATACCTATTTCAAAATTCGAAGAGATTTTTTTGCAAAATTTGACACCTTACTTGAAAATAAATTGATGTGGCCATCCTCATGACTTTTCCCTTACGCCTTGGCCCTTCTCTTATATTTAATATTTAATAAAATCATTTATAATCATTTAGGAGGGTTGAGGGCCAAAAAATGAAAATCTAGGCCCTGGGACCAACCCAAGAAGTCTATAAGTACCCATTTTTAGTCTTCTGATAGCCCACTGATTATGTATACAAAAAGAAACCGAAATTACAAAAAAAAAAAATATCGAAATTATTTTTAATAGAAATTATTCATTGTAGTTCAAAAAATTGTGTCTTAACGTTGAATTTGTGAATTTTTTTGAAAAAAATCGAAGGTGTCCCAATGAAAGAAAATCCAATTTTTGATTAAAAAAAGGCCAAAAAGCATTAGAAATTTTTGTTTCTCAATTTTTGAAATTTAAAAAAAAATTAAAAAGATTATTAATTAAAACATTAGAATTTAATTGAAAAGTTTTTGTTTTGCCGAGAGTAGCAGAGTTGTTGATTCACAAAGAGAAACAAAGAGGTTGTCCTCTGCTTGATGCAAATAAACATACACACATATATATCGAGATGATATATCTGTATATATATTATTTATTTGTTTGAGACTATAGTTTCGAAGACTTGGTCTTCATCATCAGTCTTTCTTCAATTATAAATGTTTTTCATGGAGTCAATATCCATATGGATATTGACTCCATGAAAAACATTTATAATTGAAGAAAGACTGATGATGAAGACCAAGTCTTCGAAACTATAGTCTCAAACAAATAAATAATATATATACAGATATATCATCTCGATATATATGTGTGTATGTTTATTTGCATCAAGCAGAGGACAACCTCTTTGTTTCTCTGTGACCATTTAACAGACACAAAAAACCCTTTATTTAACTCGAAAATATATAATTTTTCGATGTTCACTTATTAGAGCTATTTTGTAGACCAAAATGCCATGGTTTCGCCCAATTTTTTTAATCAAAAATAGTTTCAGCCGTTTTTTAGATATTTCGAAAAAAAGAATCAAAAAAACCACTTTTTCCATGCACGATTACAATACTTGACCATACTCTGTATATGGTAAAGAAAAAACAATAACAATAGTTGGTAATATAAGTATAGTTTCTTGTTCTTAGGGTTCCGTTTAAAAAGTAAAATGGGACCTATCTAGACTGTCCGTAATTGGAAAAGGGAGTCAAAAAATTGATATTATCTTTTCCTAGATTCTTCAATTTAGAATTGGTTTTTGCTGCCAAAATATGTAGTTCCTTAAAACCATAAAGTAGGTATAATTGGGAAATTTTTTATACAGATCGGACAAAGTGGATTCAACTTAAATTTGTCTTCAATTTTCTTTTAAATCAATTTATTCTTCAAATTTAAATTTTTTTCCACCTGGAATATATTCTAGCATTCTATGTGGGATTGGCTCGGCCATTAGCTGTGGAGGCCCACTAGCTATGATGAAACAAACCTGTAAGGAACCGATTTTCTATCCTAGGTGTCATTAGTTCTATACTATTACTTACTTCTTAGCACCCATGAAACACACTAGAAGTTTAATAAGTCTATGACAAAACAAAATTGTACCAAAACATTTTAACAAAAGTTTACTTTTCTGTTTTCATTTCAATTTCAAATTATCTTGATAATATGTACTCTCAGTACTAACTGTACAACCACTGTAAATAATTTAGTTTTTTAAACAATAGCAAAGTTTGTTTCTCATATTTTAGTATAAAATAAAATGACGTGTGAATTGGTTGAATGGAAGATAGTTTTATCAGAGAATAAAAAGTTAAATTTTCAATAATTGACCACAGAGATGGTGAGAGAGGGTGAGAAGGGTAAAGGGGTGAAAGAGGACCAGCCCTTTGTCATCATTTTAATAAAGCGGGAGCTTTTGTTGTAGGTTCTCGAGCTTGATTAAAATCCTGAGATAAATTGAAATGTAAAAAAATATGTATGTATATATGTTTCTATATAATAAAAACGAGATCAATTTAAAGGATTTGTAAAAAAAAAATTAATATTATAAATGTTATTTTCAGAAGTTTAAAAAACATGATTTTTGTGACTTTTAATATAAAGGGATTATGAAAAGCATATATTAAAAAATTTAAGGGTGAATCATTTTTTCAAATCAATAGAACCGATAAAAAGAAACGATTAAATAAAATAAAAACAAATAAAAAAGTTCCACATTATGTGGAGATGTGGCACAAGAGCTCAAATTCACTCCCTCTCTCGAATATAGACTCCAAGCATTCTCTTTGCCCGCGTAGATTCTAGATATTTAATTTTATAAATTAAAGGTTTTAGTTTAGTCAGATAAAATAAATAAATAGAGTAATTTTTGACAATTAACATTATTGATACAATTTTGATGGCTGTATATGTATATAATTAAGTAATGGAGAGGGATTCAGCCAATGGGTAGCCTCTGCTGAATAAAAACTCCCAATTATGGAAAACGTTTCGGCTTTAATTAAATAATGCCATCATCAGTTCCTAAGAGAGTATTAGCGACACAATTAATTTTATAAATAAATTGTCCGCAGGCAGAGTTGTTGTGGATTTTATCATAATATACAAAATTATATGAATTACAAAATGGTACATAAATCTTGGTGTGCTCTCACTTGATATGCGCAACGTCTCAAGTACAAATTGTATTAATTCTCTTAGGAACTGATGATGGCATTATTTAATTAAAGCCGAAACGTTCTCCTATAAGTAGGGAGTTTTTGATTCAGCAGAGGCTACCCATTGGCTGAATCCCTATCCATTACTTAATTATATAAATTAACATTATTTATTAGATAGATTTACTAAACAGTTTCGGTCACCCCTGGTAGACCATCTTCAGTAGTAAATTTCGTTCAAGATTTGGAATTTGTCACTCTGCATATATAACTCATTCTCAATTTATTAACATGGACATTTCAACAATTTTCAATAGATAAATAATTTATAAACACTTGTCATTGAATTTAGAATCTGATTTGAACTGATGCATAGATATTTAAAAGAGAACAATAGAACAATTTTAAAGATCCAGCCTTATCTAGCTCACTCGATCCCTTGGCTCATCATAGAGGTGTCTCCGTCCTTTCCCTTACTAATGTTATTACTACTGTTAAGAGTTAAGAGAAATTTTATTAAAATCACACATAATTAATTAAACACGAACAAATAATACAATATATCCACGTTTCCAATAAATAATTATAATTAATTATGTGTGATTTTAATAAAAATTCAACTCTTAATAAAAGTAATCACAAAAAAAATTAAAGCTTTAACAGCTATATTTATAATTATTACTACGGTGTTTGTTCAGATGGGGTTGAAGTCAAAAATCAACCCTTCCACCCCTCTCTCAAATGCAGTATTTCTATGAGACCAAGCGATTCGCCTTTTTTTGTTATCAAACTCATTCTTTATCCTTATGACCAGTAGAGAGAGGAAATCCACTTTTATTGACCCAACCTAATCTTCATGCCAAACACAACTTCTCAAAAATTTGGAATATACTTTTTTTTCCTGTCGTCATTTTATAAATGGTTAAAAACGTGGAGAAAAATTATTTTCAAGCATGATTTTTTTTCTAATTGTTAGGATTAGAACAGGGGTTCCCAAACTTTTCCGAGTCGCGGCGCCTTTTTTCAATTAAAATTTTTCCATGGTGTCCTTCTCTAAGTAAAAGTATAACTAATCGTAAAATTAAGAGATCAAAATAAATAATAAATAAATTTTTAACTTCTCCACTTCTATTTGGCTCACAATTACAAAAATATATAAACAAAATTAGATACATAAATACAATTACTACAAAAATAAGCAAATATATATTTATTTTTATGATGGAACCAGGCCCCCAAGGGCCTCTCACTCCCAGGTCACTCCATGCATCTCTATCTCGAGCAATTCGATTCCATTCAACCCCCGAAGCCAACTTAAAGTCATCCCTCCATCTTCTTGACGATCTTCCTCTATTCCTTATTTTATTTATAGGACATAATTCGGTAATTTTCTTTGTCCATTTCATAAATTCTTGTTTTTTCATACATGATTTCTATTTTTATTTCTTTATTATTATTTATTTTCTATGATGGACCAGGTTTGCGCTGCATATGGTTAGCACTGGTGTTACACATTTTTTTAATACATTAATCTGGGAACTGATTTCAATTTTACTTTATCCAATGCGAAGCATGGGGAAAGTATTGCAATCGGTCTGGCGGCAAGCGCGACTTCAAAGGGTCCTCAGGTAATGAATACGGAACCCATGGACTCAATTAAAGTCACAAATTGTAGTATTCAATTAGGTTGAATTTTAGCACGTGACGGTTTTGCCAAAAATTACATGGGGTCTCGCCGAGAGGCCAAAAAGTGCGATTTTTTCATTTAGTGCGTGCGGATGGATGTATGGATGTATGTATGTATGTTATCGTTTTTTTGGCCCACGATTTTTTCCACACCGTTGCACCGATTGAAATGAAATTGAAAACCTATCATTAGTTTAACAAAATGAAGCGCTGATTAGTTTTTGGTACATATCGGGGCACAAACATTAGTACTTTATTTTGGTACTTTTTTAGTTTTTTCTAAATATCTTATAAATGACTTAACCAATTTGGATAAAATTTAATATCCTAAATAAGTAACTTGGGGCCCACAAAAAAGGTAAAAAAAAGTTTTTAGTAAAATTATATTTTAAAGTACTTTACTCTAGAGAAAGATAGTACTTTTTTAAATTCTTTAAAATTTATTCATTTGATCGTTTTATAGCTCATTTAACCTTGTTTAAGTAAGAATGGATAGGCTTCTCTTTGGGAGGAAATTTTATAAGTAACCATAGCAACAGCGTTGTTTTCTTATTCTTTACCTTTGCTGAAGACATAGAGGAATCGAGTTAAAATCAAAAATAGCGATTGATTCTCATCTAGTACTTGAGGAATAACCATTCTATATTGGATTTTTGACGTTTCGGTTTTTATTGGTAACCATTGCTGAAGACATAGAGGAATCGACTTAAAATCGAAAATAGCGATTGATTCTCATCTAGTACTTGAGGAATAACCATTCTATATTGGATTTTTGACGTTTCGGTTTTTATTGGTAACCATTGCTGAAGACATAGAGGAATCGACTTAAAATCAAAAATAGCGATTGATTCTCATCTAGTACTTGAGGAATAATCATTCTATATTGGATTTTTGACGTTTCGGTTTTTATTGGTAACCATTGCTGAAGACATAGAGGAATCGACTTAAAATCAAAAATAGCGATTGATTCTCATCTAGTACTTGAGGAATAACCATTCTATATTGGATTTTTGACGTTTCGGTTTTAATTGGTAACCATTGATGAAGACATGGAGGAATCGACTTAAAATCAAAAATAGTAATAATTCTTTTATGGTAAACAACTCAAGCTTGAGTTGTTTGCCATAAAAGAATTTAGTCTTTTTGATTTTAAGTCGATTCTTCCACGTTTTCAGTAGAGGTTGCCATTAATAGTCAAAACATCAAAAATGGAATGCAATAAGGTTATTCCTCTAGTATTAGATAAGAATCGATCGTTATTTTTGATTTTAAGTCGATTCCTCCATGTCTTCAGCAATGGTTACCAATAATAATCGAAGCGTCAAAAATCTAATGTAGAATTATTATTCCTCAAGTAATAGATGAGAATCAATCGCTATTTTTGATTTTAAGTCGATTCCTCCATGTCTTCAGCAATGGTTACCAATAATAACCGAAATGTCAAAAATCCAATGTAGAATTGTTATTCCTCGACTGTTAAATGAGAATCGATCATTATTTTTGAATTAAAGTCAACATGAACTGCAAATTGCAAGTGATATCTGATTAATAATAAAGGAATAAACATATTAATATTTCAAATGAATTTGGATAAAGTTTAGCAACGATCCGTTGCAGTTTAT
>JAKCPI010015828.1:0-14096 GCA_023213315.1 Euborellia annulipes | reverse complement strand
AAATTAAATAAATAAGAAATACTCTAATTTTTTTAAAGTAGTTTTTTCGCGTTTAAAAAAAATATAAAGTTCAATTAAAATAAATAATTATTAGATTAAAAATAATTTGATTTCGAATATTTCTATAAATTTACTTCACTATATTATTTTACTAATAGTATTTTTTTCTTTTTCAGGTAGGTGCTCGTCTTACTTATACTAACAGGCAAGATTGAGTATTTGATTTTCTTATTTTATGGAAAATCAAATTCTTTCTCTATGGGTAACGGGTAGGTGTGTACTTTTTTGTTCTTTTAGATAAAAAAAGTACATACCTACTTCAGGGCCTAGCATCCCTGCCCACGTGAGCTCATGATTCTTTCATCAAGAGAATCATGTCCTATCCCTAATCCCAACCTACTTCGATCCCTATTTTCCCAAATCCTTATTCCTCGGAAATCGAAGTGTTTCGCGAGTATATTTTTACTTGTGCGCGAGTGGAATAGTGTGTTCCTATTGGGTCAGCGTCTTCCAGGTCGAGGCTCGAGACGTTGGCTGTTAAGGTAACATATCTTTATCTATTCTTAAAATTAAATAAATAAGAAATACTCTAATTTTTTTAAAGTAGTTTTTTCGCGTTTAAAAAAAATATAAAGTTCAATTAAAATAAATAATTATTAGATTAAAAATAATTTGATTTCGAATATTTCTATAAATTTACTTCACTATATTATTTTACTAATAGTATTTTTTTCTTTTTTCAGGTAGGTGCTCGTCTTACTTATACTAACAGGCAAGATTGAGTATTTGATTTTCTTATTTTATGGAAAATCAAATTCTTTCTCTATGGGTAACGGGTAGGTGTGTACTTTTTTGTTCTTTTAGATAAAAAAAGTACATACCTACTTCAGGGCCTAGCATCCCTGCCCACGTGAGCTCATGATTCTTTTATCAAGAGAATCATGTCCTATCCCTAATCCCAACCTACTTCGATCCCTATTTTCCCAAATCCTTATTCCTCGGAAATCGAAGTGTTTCGCGAGTATATTTTTACTTGTGCGCGAGTGGAATAGTGTGTTCCTATTGGGTCAGCGTCTTCCAGGTCGAGGCTCGAGACGTTGGCTGTTAAGGTAACATATCTTTATCTATTCTTAAAATTAAATAAATAAGAAATACTCTAATTTTTTTAAAATAGTTTTTTCGCGTTTAAAAAAAATATAAAGTTCAATTAAAATAAATAATTATTAGATTAAAAATAATTTGATTTCGAATATTTCTATAAATTTACTTCACTATATTATTTTACTAATAGTATTTTTTTCTTTTTCAGGTAGGTGCTCGTCTTACTTATACTAACAGGCAAGATTGAGTATTTGATTTTCTTATTTTATGGAAAATCAAATTCTTTCTCTATGGGTAACGGGTAGGTGTGTACTTTTTTGTTCTTTTAGATAAAAAAGTACATACCTACTTCAGGGCCTAGCATCCCTGCCCACGTGAGCTCATGATTCTTTTATCAAGAGAATCATGTCCTATCCCTAATCCCAACCTACTTCGATCCCTATTTTCCCAAATCCTTATTCCTCCGAAATCGAAGTGTTTCGCGAGTATATTTTTACTTGTGCGCGAGTGGAATAGTGTGTTCCTATTGGGTCAGCGTCTTCCAGGTCGAGGCTCGAGACGTTGGCTGTTAAGGTAACATATCTTTATCTATTCTTAAAATTAAATAAATAAGAAATACTCTAATTTTTTTAAAATAGTTTTTTCGCGTTTAAAAAAAATATAAAGTTCAATTAAAATAAATAATTATTAGATTAAAAATAATTTGATTTCGAATATTTCTATAAATTTACTTCACTATATTATTTTACTAATAGTATTTTTTTTCTTTTTCAGGTAGGTGCTCGTCTTACTTATACTAACAGGCAAGATTGAGTATTTGATTTTCTTATTTTATGGAAAATCAAATTCTTTCTCTATGGGTAACGTGTAGGTGTGTACTTTTTTGTTCTTTTAGATAAAAAAAGTACATACCTACTTCAGGGCCTAGCATCCCTGCCCACGTGAGCTCATGATTCTTTCATCAAGAGAATCATGTCCTATCCCTAATCCCAACCTACTTCGATCCCTATTTTCCCAAATCCTTATTCCTCGGAAATCGAAGTGTTTCGCGAGTATATTTTTACTTGTGCGCGAGTGGAATAGTGTGTTCCTATTGGGTCAGCGTCTTCCAGGTCGAGGCTCGAGACGTTGGCTGTTAAGGTAACATATCTTTATCTATTCTTAAAATTAAATAAATAAGAAATACTCTAAATTTTTTAAAGTAGTTTTTTCGAGTTTAAAAAAAATATAAAGTTCAATTAAAATAAATAATTATTAGATTAAAAATAATTTGATTTCGAATATTTCTATAAATTTACTTCACTATATTATTTTACTAATAGTATTTTTTTCTTTTTCAGGTAGGTGCTCGTCTTACTTATACTAACAGGCAAGATTGAGTATTTGATTTTCTTATTTTATGGAAAATCAAATTCTTTCTCTATGGGTAACGGGTAGGTGTGTACTTTTTTGTTCTTTTAGATAAAAAAAGTACATACCTACTTCAGGGCCTAGCATCCCTGCCCACGTGAGCTCATGATTCTTTCATCAAGAGAATCATGTCCTATCCCTAATCCCAACCTACTTCGATCCCTATTTTCCCAAATCCTTATTCCTCCGAAATCGAAGTGTTTCGCGAGTATATTTTTACTTGTGCGCGAGTGGAATAGTGTGTTCCTATGGGGTCAAAGTCTTCCAGGTCGAGGCTCGAAACGTTGGCTGTTAAGGTAACATATCTTTATCTATTCTTAAAATTAAATAATTTAGAAATATTCTAAATTTTTTCAAATACTTTTTTCGATTTAAAAAAAAAATAAAAATCTATTAAAATAAATAAATATTACATTAAAAATAATTTTATTTCCTATTTATCTATAAAAATTACGTTTTCTTTTCTATATTATTTTACTAATAGTATTTTTTTCTCTTTTCAGGTAGGTTTTCGTCTTACTAATACTAATATTTGGATGAAATAATTTTTTAGAAATAATTAAATAAATTAAAATTAAAAATTACTTATATGCAATTTTGAAATCTTTTTCTATTTCTAAATTTTATTCCAGATACTTGTTTGAAACATTTTCGCCTTTATATATTTTCAGTTTAATAAAATTATTTCACATGGATAGATAATAAAATTTCAGTTTTTGTTAAAAAATCACATTTACTATTAAATAATAAATAATTCGATTTTAAAAATAATACCCATACATTTAAATATTCCCCTTTAAACTTCAATCTAATTATTTTCTTTTACTGATCTAATTCTACATAAGTTAATATCCAAATTCCTCTCATCTTACTCAGATCTACAAATTTTTTATATTTGTATCTTAAATCCAACTAATTGATAAAATTTTTATTCAAAATTTCGAATTTGTTTAAGACTTTGATTCGATACAAATTGCAGTATTGGAGACATTATACTGGTATTTGTTTCATAAAAGGTCTTTTAACAATTAATTATCTCAAGTCTAGACGTATTTTGCTACAAATACAATGTCTCCTATTTGTTGCAAAACACGTTTTGCCTTGAAATATTCATTATTTTCCCATTTTCAAATTTTGAATTGTATTTCTGAGTGTATTTTTCTTTAAAATTTTAAAATTATCACTCTATTATGTAATTTGCCTTCCAAATTATATTAATAATCTCCTTTTAATTATTATTTATTTATCTATCCATGTGGGGGGTGGTGACAGCTGCCTTCTCGTGGTGCCCCCCTGTTCTCGCTAAACAGCTGTCTATGTATCGGTATAAATTATCTATCGAGACATAATCATATATAATAATTACATTTGCATAATTTTTTACATACACTACACATTCCTATTAATGATAATAATCAATTTCGAAATCTTAATCTCTTTTTGTAGAATGAGTTAACAATTTATGGATTTTACAAAAATATTAATAAAAAATTCTTGTTTAATTTTAATAACTAAATTTCATTTAAAATTTATGCAAATAATAATATATTATATATGTAATTTGAAATATTTATATTCGACTGAAAATATAAGGGAAATTTTTCGACTTCATTGTCTCTAATAATTTAGTAATTAATAAATTCAATGGCTAAGTGCAGATTTTTTTCTAAATTAAATGGTTTTTGAGATAAAAATTGGAATAAATTATTATGAAAAAAAAATTAAAGTTTTGAAATTTGATTCACTTCCAAGATTACACAATGCATTTTTGAAATTAATTTGAGATCCTGAATAAAATATTAATATCTACGTAACTGGTAGGATCAAAATCGTTCGCGAGTATATTTTTACGTGTTCGCGAGTGGAATAGTGTGTTCCTATGGGGTCAGAGTCTTCCAGGTCGAGGCTCGAGACGTTGGCTGTTAAGGTAACATATCTTTATCTATTCTTAAAATTAAATAAATAAGAAATACTCTAAATTTTTTCAAGTACTTTTTTCGAGTTTAAAAAAAATTATAAAGTTCAATTAAAATAAATAAATTATTACATTAAAAATAATTTTATTTCGAATATTTCTATAAATTTACTTCACTATATTATTTTACTAATAGTATTTTTTTCTTTTTTCAGGTAGGTGCTCGTCTTACTTATACTAACAGGCAAGATTGAGTATTTGATTTTCTTATTTTATGGAAAATCAAATTCTTTATCTTTGGGTAACGGGTAGGTGTGTACTTTTTTGTTCTTTTAGATAAAAAAGTACATACCTACTTCAGGGCCTAGCATCCCTGCCCACGTGAGCTCATGATTCTTTCATCAAGAGAATCATGTCCTATCCCTAATCCCAACCTACTTCGATCCCTATTTTCCCAAATCCTTATTCCTCGGAAATCGAAGTGTTTCGCGAGTATATTTTTACTTGTGGGAGTGGAATAGTGTGTTCCTATTGGGTCAGCGTCTTCCAGGTCGAGGCTCGAGACGTTGGCTGTTAAGGTAACATATCTTTATCTATTCTTAAAATTAAATAATAAGAAATACTCTAAATTTTTTAAGTAGTTTTTTCGAGTTTAAAAAAATATAAGTAATAAAATAAATAATATTACATTAAAATATTTTATTTCAATTTCTATAAATTTACTTCACTATATTATTTTCTAATAGTATTTTTTTCTTTTTTAGTGTGTTCCTATGGGGTCAGCGTCTTCCAGGTCGAGGCTCGAGACGTTGGCTGTTAAGGTAACATATCTTTATCTATTCTTAAAATTAAATAAATAAGAAATACTCTAAATTTTTTCAAATAGTTTTTTCGAGTTTAAAAAAATATAAAGTTCAATTAAAATAAATAATTATTAGATTAAAAATAATTTGATTTCGAATATTTCTATAAATTTACTTCACTATATTATTTTACTAATAGTATTTTTTTTCTTTTTTCAGGTAGGTGCTCGTCTTACTTATACTAACAGGCAAGATTAAGTATTTGATTTTCTTATTTTATGGAAAATCAAATTCTTTCTCTATGGGTAACGGGTAGGTGTGTACTTTTTTGTTCTTTTAGATAAAAAAGTACATACCTACTTCAGGGCCTAGCATCCCTGCCCACGTGAGCTCATGATTCTTTTATCAAGAGAATCATGTCCTATCCCTAATCCCAACCTACTTCGATCCCTATTTTCCCAAATCCTTATTCCTCGGAAATCGAAGTGTTTCGCGAGTATATTTTTACTTGTGCGCGAGTGGAATAGTGTGTTCCTATGGGGTCAGAGTCTTCCAGGTCGAGGCTCGAGACGTTGGCTGTTAAGGTAACATATCTTTATCTATTCTTAAAATTAAATAAATAAGAAATACTCTAAATTTTTTAAAGTAGTTTTTTCGCGTTTAAAAAAAATATAAAGTTCAATTAAAATAAATAATTATTAGATTAAAAATAATTTTATTTCGAATATTTCTATAAATTTACTTCACTATATTATTTTACTAATAGTATTTTTTTTCTTTTTTCAGGTAGGTGCTCGTCTTACTTATACTAACAGGCAAGATTGAGTATTTGATTTTCTTATTTTATGGAAAATCAAATTCTTTCTCTTTGGGTAACGGGTAGGTGTGTACTTTTTTGTTCTTTTAGATAAAAAAGTACATACCTACTTCAGGGCCTAGCATCCCTGCCCACGTGAGCTCATGATTCTTTTATCAAGAGAATCATGTCCTATCCCTAATCCCAACCTACTTCGATCCCTATTTTCCCAAATCCTTATTCCTCGGAAATCGAAGTGTTTCGCGAGTATATTTTTACTTGTGCGCGAGTGGAATAGTGTGTTCCTATGGGGTCAGAGTCTTCCAGGTCGAGGCTCGAGACGTTGGCTGTTAAGGTAACATATCTTTATCTATTCTTAAAATTAAATAAATAAGAAATACTCTAAATTTTTTCAAGTAGTTTTTTCGCGTTTAAAAAAAATATAAAGTTCAATTAAAATAAATAATTATTAGATTAAAAATAATTTGATTTCGAATATTTCTATAAATTTACTTCACTATATTATTTTACTAATAGTATTTTTTTTCTTTTTCAGGTAGGTGCTCGTCTTACTTATACTAACAGGCAAGATTGAGTATTTGATTTTCTTATTTTATGGAAAATCAAATTCTTTCTCTATGGGTAACGGGTAGGTGTGTACTTTTTTGTTCTTTTAGATAAAAAAGTACATACCTACTTCAGGGCCTAGCATCCCTGCCCACGTGAGCTCATGATTCTTTTATCAAGAGAATCATGTCCTATCCCTAATCCCAACCTACTTCGATCCCTATTTTCCCAAATCCTTATTCCTCGGAAATCGAAGTGTTTCGCGAGTATATTTTTACTTGTGCGCGAGTGGAATAGTGTGTTCCTATGGGGTCAGAGTCTTCCAGGTCGAGGCTCGAGACGTTGGCTGTTAAGGTAACATATCTTTATCTATTCTTAAAATTAAATAAATAAGAAATACTCTAAATTTTTTAAAATAGTTTTTTCGCGTTTAAAAAAAATATAAAGTTCAATTAAAATAAATAATTATTAGATTAAAAATAATTTGATTTCGAATATTTCTATAAATTTACTTCACTATATTATTTTACTAATAGTATTTTTTTCTTTTTCAGGTAGGTGCTCGTCTTACTTATACTAACAGGCAAGATTGAGTATTTGATTTTCTTATTTTATGGAAAATCAAATTCTTTCTCTATGGGTAACGGGTAGGTGTGTACTTTTTTGTTCTTTTAGATAAAAAAAGTACATACCTACTTCAGGGCCTAGCATCCCTGCCCACGTGAGCTCATGATTCTTTCATCAAGAGAATCATGTCCTATCCCTAATCCCAACCTACTTCGATCCCTATTTTCCCAAATCCTTATTCCTCGGAAATCGAAGTGTTTCGCGAGTATATTTTTACTTGTGCGCGAGTGGAATAGTGTGTTCCTATGGGGTCAGAGTCTTCCAGGTCGAGGCTCGAGACGTTGGCTGTTAAGGTAACATATCTTTATCTATTCTTAAAATTAAATAAATAAGAAATACTCTAAATTTTTTAAAGTAGTTTTTTCGCGTTTAAAAAAAATATAAAGTTCAATTAAAATAAATAATTATTAGATTAAAAATAATTTGATTTCGAATATTTCTATAAATTTACTTCACTATATTATTTTACTAATAGTATTTTTTTCTTTTTTCAGGTAGGTGCTCGCCTTACTTATACTAACAGGCAAGATTGAGTATTTGATTTTCTTATTTTATGGAAAATCAAATTCTTTCTCTTTGGGTAACGGGTAGGTGTGTACTTTTTTGTTCTTTTAGATAAAAAAAGTACATACCTACTTCAGGGCCTAGCATCCCTGCCCACGTGAGCTCATGATTCTTTTATCAAGAGAATCATGTCCTATCCCTAATCCCAACCTACTTCGATCCCTATTTTCCCAAATCCTTATTCCTCGGAAATCGAAGTGTTTCGCGAGTATATTTTTACTTGTGCGCGAGTGGAATAGTGTGTTCCTATGGGGTCAGAGTCTTCCAGGTCGAGGCTCGAGACGTTGGCTGTTAAGGTAACATATCTTTATCTATTCTTAAAATTAAATAAATAAGAAATACTCTAAATTTTTTCAAGTAGTTTTTTCGCGTTTAAAAAAAATATAAAGTTCAATTAAAATAAATAATTATTACATTAAAAATAATTTTATTTCGAATATTTCTATAAATTTACTTCACTATATTATTTTACTAATAGTATTTTTTTTCTTTTTTCAGGTAGGTGCTCGTCTTACTTATACTAACAGGCAAGATTAAGTATTTGATTTTCTTATTTTATGGAAAATCAAATTCTTTCTCTTTGGGTAACGGGTAGGTGTGTACTTTTTTGTTCTTTTAGATAAAAAAAGTACATACCTACTTCAGGGCCTAGCATCCCTGCCCACGTGAGCTCATGATTCTTTTATCAAGAGAATCATGTCCTATCCCTAATCCCAACCTACTTCGATCCCTATTTTCCCAAATCCTTATTCCTCGGAAATCGAAGTGTTTCGCGAGTATATTTTTACTTGTGCGCGAGTGGAATAGTGTGTTCCTATGGGGTCAGAGTCTTCCAGGTCGAGGCTCGAGACGTTGGCTGTTAAGGTAACATATCTTTATCTATTCTTAAAATTAAATAAATAAGAAATACTCTAAATTTTTTCAAGTAGTTTTTTCGCGTTTAAAAAAAATATAAAGTTCAATTAAAATAAATAATTATTACATTAAAAATAATTTTATTTCGAATATTTCTATAAATTTACTTCACTATATTATTTTACTAATAGTATTTTTTTCTTTTTTCAGGTAGGTGCTCGTCCTACTTATACTAACAGGCAAGATTGAGTATTTGATTTTCTTATTTTATGGAAAATCAAATTCTTTCTCTTTGGGTAACGGGTAGGTGTGTACTTTTTTGTTCTTTTAGATAAAAAAGTACATACCTACTTCAGGGCCTAGCATCCCTGCCCACGTGAGCTCATGATTCTTTTATCAAGAGAATCATGTCCTATCCCTAATCCCAACCTACTTCGATCCCTATTTTCCCAAATCCTTATTCCTCCGAAATCGAAGTGTTTCGCGAGTATATTTTTACTTGTGCGCGAGTGGAATAGTGTGTTCCTATGGGGTCAGAGTCTTCCAGGTCGAGGCTCGAGACGTTGGCTGTTAAGGTAACATATCTTTATCTATTCTTAAAATTAAATAAATAAGAAATACTCTAAATTTTTTCAAGTACTTTTTTCGAGTTTAAAAAAAATATAAAGTTCAATTAAAATAAATAATTATTACATTAAAAATAATTTTATTTCGAATATTTCTATAAATTTACTTCACTATATTATTTTACTAATAGTATTTTTTTTCTTTTTTCAGGTAGGTGCTCGCCTTACTTATACTAACAGGCAAGATTAAGTATTTGATTTTCTTATTTTATGGAAAATCAAATTCTTTCTCTTTGGGTAACGG
The DNA here is from genome assembly GCA_023213315.1 of Euborellia annulipes. NCBI lineage: Eukaryota > Metazoa > Arthropoda > Insecta > Dermaptera > Anisolabididae > Euborellia > Euborellia annulipes. Next base: position 4,588 of record JAKCPI010015828.1, on the reverse strand, counting down.
GTAGGTGTGTACTTTTTTGTTCTTTTAGATAAAAAAGTACATACCTACTTCAGGGCCTAGCATCCCTGCCCACGTGAGCTCATGATTCTTTTATCAAGAGAATCATGTCCTATCCCTAATCCCAACCTACTTCGATCCCTATTTTCCCAAATCCTTATTCCTCGGAAATCGAAGTGTTTCGCGAGTATATTTTTACTTGTGCGCGAGTGGAATAGTGTGTTCCTATGGGGTCAGAGTCTTCCAGGTCGAGGCTCGAGACGTTGGCTGTTAAGGTAACATATCTTTATCTATTCTTAAAATTAAATAAATAAGAAATACTCTAAATTTTTTCAAGTACTTTTTTCGCGTTTAAAAAAAATATAAAGTTCAATTAAAATAAATAATTATTACATTAAAAATAATTTTATTTCGAATATTTCTATAAATTTACTTCACTATATTATTTAATTGAACTTTATATTTTTTTAAACTCGAAAAGGTACTTGAAAAAATTTAGAGTATTTCTTAATTATTTAATTTTAAGAATAGATAAAGATATGTTACCTTAACAGCCAACGTCTCGAGCCTCGACCTGGAAGACTCTGACCCCATAGGAACACACTATTCCACTCGCGCACAAGTAAAAATATACTCGCGAAACACTTCGATTTCCGAGGAATAAGGATTTGGGAAAATAGGGATCGAAGTAGGTTAGGATTAGGGATAGGACATGATTCTCTTGATAAAAGAATCATGAGCTCACGTGGGCAGGGATGCCAGGCCCTGAAGTAGGTATGTACTTTTTTATCTAAAAAAACAAAAAGTACACACCTACCCGTTACCCAAAGATAAAGAATTTGATTTTCCATAAAATAAGAAAATCAAATACTTAATCTTGCCTGTTAGTATAAGTAGGGCGAGCACCTACCTGAAAAAAGAAAAAAAATACTATTAGTAAAATAATATAGTGAAGTAAATTTATAGAAATATTCGAAATAAAATTATTTTTAATGTAATATTTATTTATTTTAATTGAACTTTATTTTTTTTTAAACTCGAAAAAAGTACTTGAAAAAAATTAGAGTATTTCTTAATTATTTAATTTTAAGAATAGATAAAGATATGTTACCTTAACAGCCAACGTCTCGAGCCTCGACCTGGAAGACTCTGACCCCATAGGAACACACTATTCCACTCGCGCACAAGTAAAAATATACTCGCGAAACACTTCGATTTTCGAGGAATAAGGATTTGGGAAAATAGGGATCGAAGTAGGTTAGGATTAGGGATAGGACATGATTCTCTTGATAAAAGAATCATGAGCTCACGTGGGCAGGGATGCTAGGCCCTGAAGTAGGTATGTACTTTTTTATCTAAAAGAACAAAAAGTACACACCTACCCGTTACCCAAAGATAAAGAATTTGATTTTCCATAAAATAAGAAAATCAAATACTTAATCTTGCCTGTTAGTATAAGTAGGGCGAGCACCTACCTGAAAAAAGAAAAAAATACTATTAGTAAAATAATATAGTGAAGTAAATTTATAGAAATATTCGAAATAAAATTATTTTTAATGTAATATTTATTTATTTTAATTGAACTTTATTTTTATTTTAAACTCGAAAAAAGTACTTGAAAAAATTTAGAGTATTTCTTAATTATTTAATTTTAAGAATAGATAAAGATATGTTACCTTAACAGCCAACGTCTCGAGCCTCGACCTGGAAGACTCTGACCCCATAGGAACACACTATTCCACTCGCGCACAAGTAAAAATATACTCGCGAAACACTTCGATTTTCGAGGAATAAGGATTTGGGAAAATAGGGATCGAAGTAGGTTAGGATTAGGGATAGGACATGATTCTCTTGATAAAAGAATCATGAGCTCACGTGGGCAGGGATGCCAGGCCCTGAAGTAGGTATGTACTTTTTTATCTAAAAAAACAAAAAGTACACACCTACCCGTTACCCAAAGATAAAGAATTTGATTTTCCATAAAATAAGAAAATCAAATACTTAATCTTGCCTGTTAGTATAAGTAGGGCGAGCACCTACCTGAAAAAAGAAAAAAATACTATTAGTAAAATAATATAGTGAAGTAAATTTATTGAAATATATACGAAATAAAATTATTTTTAATGTAATATTTATTTATTTTAATTGAACTTTATTTTTATTTTAAACTCGAAAAAAGTACTTGAAAAAATTTAGAGTATTTCTTAATTATTTAATTTTAAGAATAGATAAAGATATGTTACCTTAACAGCCAACGTCTCGAGCCTCGACCTGGAAGACTCTGACCCCATAGGAACACACTATTCCACTCGCGCACAAGTAAAAATATACTCGCGAAACACTTCGATTTTCGAGGAATAAGGATTTGGGAAAATAGGGATCGAAGTAGGTTAGGATTAGGGATAGGACATGATTCTCTTGATAAAAGAATCATGAGCTCACGTGGGCAGGGATGCCAGGCCCTGAAGTAGGTATGTACTTTTTTATCTAAAAAAACAAAAAAGTACACACCTACCCGTTACCCAAAGATAAAGAATTTGATTTTCCATAAAATAAGAAAATCAAATACTTAATCTTGCCTGTTAGTATAAGTAGGGCGAGCACCTACCTGAAAAAAGAAAAAAAATACTATTAGTAAAATAATATAGTGAAGTAAATTTATTGAAATATATACGAAATAAAATTATTTTTAATGTAATATTTATTTATTTTAATTGAACTTTATTTTTATTTTAAACTCGAAAAAAGTACTTGAAAAAATTTAGAGTATTTCTTAATTATTTAATTTTAAGAATAGATAAAGATATGTTACCTTAACAGCCAACGTCTCGAGCCTCGACCTGGAAGACTCTGACCCCATAGGAACACACTATTCCACTCGCGCACAAGTAAAAATATACTCGCGAAACACTTCGATTTTCGAGGAATAAGGATTTGGGAAAATAGGGATCGAAGTAGGTTAGGATTAGGGATAGGACATGATTCTCTTGATAAAAGAATCATGAGCTCACGTGGGCAGGGATGCCAGGCCCTGAAGTAGGTATGTACTTTTTTATCTAAAAAAACAAAAAAGTACACACCTACCCGTTACCCAAAGATAAAGAATTTGATTTTCCATAAAATAAGAAAATCAAATACTTAATCTTGCCTGTTAGTATAAGTAGGGCGAGCACCTACCTGAAAAAAGAAAAAAAAATACTATTAGTAAAATAATATAGTGAAGTAAATTTATTGAAATATATACGAAATAAAATTATTTTTAATGTAATATTTATTTATTTTAATTGAACTTTATTTTTATTTTAAACTCGAAAAAAGTACTTGAAAAAATTTAGAGTATTTCTTAATTATTTAATTTTAAGAATAGATAAAGATATGTTACCTTAACAGCCAACGTCTCGAGCCTCGACCTGGAAGACTCTGACCCCATAGGAACACACTATTCCACTCGCGCACAAGTAAAAATATACTCGCGAAACACTTCGATTTTCGAGGAATAAGGATTTGGGAAAATAGGGATCGAAGTAGGTTAGGATTAGGGATAGGACATGATTCTCTTGATAAAAGAATCATGAGCTCACGTGGGCAGGGATGCCAGGCCCTGAAGTAGGTATGTACTTTTTTATCTAAAAAAACAAAAAAGTACACACCTACCCGTTACCCAAAGATAAAGAATTTGATTTTCCATAAAATAAGAAAATCAAATACTTAATCTTGCCTGTTAGTATAAGTAAGGCGAGCACCTACCTGAAAATAGAAAAAAAAATACTATTAGTAAAATAATATAGTGAAGTAAATTTATTGAAATATATCGAAATAAAATTATTTTTAATGTAATATTTATTTATTTTAATTGAACTTTATTTTTATTTTAAACTCGAAAAAAGTACTTGAAAAAAATTTAGAGTATTTCTTAATTATTTAATTTTAAGAATAGATAAAGATATGTTACCTTAACAGCCAACGTCTCGAGCCTCGACCTGGAAGACTCTGACCCCATAGGAACACACTATTCCACTCGCGCACAAGTAAAAATATACTCGCGAAACACTTCGATTTTCGAGGAATAAGGATTTGGGAAAATAGGGATCGAAGTAGGTTAGGATTAGGGATAGGACATGATTCTCTTGATAAAAGAATCATGAGCTCACGTGGGCAGGGATGCCAGGCCCTGAAGTAGGTATGTACTTTTTTATCTAAAAAAACAAAAAAGTACACACCTACCCGTTACCCAAAGATAAAGAATTTGATTTTCCATAAAATAAGAAAATCAAATACTTAATCTTGCCTGTTAGTATAAGTAAGGCGAGCACCTACCTGAAAATAGAAAAAAAATACTATTAGTAAAATAATATAGTGAAGTAAATTTATTGAAATATATACGAAATATAATTATTTTTAATGTAATATTTATTTATTTTAATTGAACTTTATTTTTATTTTAAACTCGAAAAAAGTACTTGAAAAAATTTAGAGTATTTCTTAATTATTTAATTTTAACAATAGATAAAGATATGTTACCTTAACAGCCAACGTCTCGAGCCTCAACCTGGAAGACTCTGACCCCATAGGAACACACTATTCCACTCGC
>JAKCPI010015826.1:0-60965 GCA_023213315.1 Euborellia annulipes | reverse complement strand
TCTATTTATACAGGAATTAATTATTTGCTCCCAAAATCCCGACGATGTTCAGGAAATTAAATTATTATTGGATCTAATTGAACAAAATTAAAATTTTTGCAACTAAATGTATGTGGGAGCGAATTACTAAACGTTGAGCACATTCGTTTTAATTTATGTCGAAATTTAGTTAGATTAGAAATTAAGCATACTCATGCCTGATTCTACTGTACACGAGGCAATACATTAGACAGGAATTGTTTAACGAATTATAGTGTTGTTCACAAAGTGGAAATAAAATTAAAAATCTTTTAAATTATTTTGGTGATTTTTTTTATTTTTAATCAAAAAAAATAATAAAATAATAAAAATGTAAAAAAAAATAAAAAAATGAAAAAATAAAAAAAAAATTAAATAAATAAAAAATAAAAATAAAAATAAAATAAAAAAATAAAAATATAAAAAAAAAAATTAAAAATAAAAAAAAAATAAAAATATAAAAAAAAATCTCGAAAATAATTTAAAAGATTTTTTTAATTTTTATAATCCGTTAAATAATTCCTTAAACTTTAGTGATATTATACAGGGTGATTCACGGTTGATATCAAATAATTTATTTCTATTGTCTTTAATATGTAAAATTTCAATTCATATCATTTTTTGTAATCAATTTATTATAAATAAATAAATTCTTTAATATGCATACTGGGTGTTTTCTTATGAAATGTTATGTTTATTTATTTATTTATTATGTAATATAATTATAATAAAATTAATAATAATATTATCATAAAACTAATTGTATTAATACAATATATATCTATGTATGCATATTTTTATTTTAGATGTCAAATTATTTCAATAAATGTATTTCTTTAAAAATTATGTTCCGTGTTTTAAAAAACCTCATATCCCCCCATATATATATTACGAAATAAAATTTTTTTTTCTATTATAAATTTCTTATTAGATTTTTTCAGAGAAACATGTAGTTTATAATATAAATACTTAAGAAAAGATCAAGATTTTACAAATATATATATCTACTCTTATTAAACGAGCAAAAATGGTATATTTATTTGTATCTTGGTTCTATTTTGAAAACGGCCCTACCGATTTTGATGAAACAAAATCTATTAACAAGTTTTGAGGATGAGAAAACGATCTGGCTATGTCTGGACCTCATCAAAATTCATCTTAATTGATTTTTTCTTAATTAAAGTAATTATTGATAGATGAAAAATCTCAATAAAAAAAAATGATTTGCCGCATGTCGGATTAGAACCTGGGACCTCTTGCATCATAGGCGGAGACTTTACCAGAAGACTATAGAAGTATTTTAAAAATCTTTGCTTTTTACTTTTACTAAAATGAATATTTTTGATTTAGACTTTATTATAAGTGTGGAAATAATTGAATATATTATATATAGCTATGTATTTTATAAATTGAATTTATTGAATAAATTGCAGCGCGGCAAATTTGAAATATGTATAATTGAATTAAGCTGAAAGAAAACAACAATTAATTTTAAATCCAGAAACATTAAATATATTAATAATTATTCCTTGGCCCCCCCCCCCCCCACTCTTCTAATTAAAATTAAATATTCAATTCTCTTTTCTCCGGGCAATTATCCTTGAAATTGTCTTCCTAAAAAAATATTTGGTTGGTGAAAGTTATCACTTCTGTCGAGCGTCCCGAGACGCACACATTTTTTTTTAATTTTATCTTTTTTATTTCAGATCCTATACGATTATTTTTTTTATTATTATTTTCTTATTTATTTATTTATAATGTTTATCAATATGAACGAATGTGGGCAAATTGGTGTACGAGTAAACAAATATACACATAATATGTGGACCATTAGAAAGATAGAAATGCAAAAACTGGGTGGGGGGTGGGGATGGATGTGGGGGAGTCCGGGGGTGGGAGGGGCGGTTGGGGTGGGGTGGGGCGGAGTGGGGGTCCAGTGTTGGGGGCGAGGTGTGTGGTTTCGGGAGGGGGGGTCAGGGGTTACCGTGCATCGCTCGGTGCCTCCAGGTACTTAATTCTTAAAACAATATCCAGATTTATTTCTTTTTACACGCTTTAAATTATTTAGCTTCACCTGTAGGTATACTATATCTATGTATCGATGAGACTTTTGTTCTGTTAAATTCTGCAAAATTTCTCTATAAAAAAGAATTGTTTGCCTAATCAATTTAAATGAAATTATACCATATATGTAAAAAAAATAATAATAATAATTTAAACGCATTTTAAAGGGTATATTTTATACAAAGTTAAAAGAGTATATTTTCGTTTGAATATTAATTTTAATTTTAATTTCGATCTATTTAAAATTATTTACGGATGTACCTTGAAAAAATGATCGCAACAGCTTTTTTTTCTTTTCGGTTTTTATTATTTTATTTTATTAAATAATCAAATAAAATTTACGAAATGAAAAAGCTAATTTTTATAAAATTTAACCTCTAATTAATTTTTATTTTTAATTAAATCTCATTAATTAAAAGAAATGAATATCAAAATAATTTAATTAGTAATAATAAGTTTAATTTGGGATTGGATCGGATGGATGGAGGGACCAATCGACTTGATTGGGGAATAATGGAATTGAAATAATTATCGGAAAAGAGGTTTTTTTATCTAATTAGATTTTTCCTCTTATTAAAAACAAGGACTAAAGATGAATAAGGACACTCGATGGTGGAGAAGTAATCTCCGGAATCGAAGCACAAATACAATGTATACATTAATTAATGTAAAATAAATTGGTTTAATAAAATTTATAAAAAAAAAAAATTTAGTTTAGGGAAGGAGAATATGGAATTGGAATAATTATCGGAAAAGAGGTTTTTTCTTTAATTAGTTTTTTCCTCTTATTAAAAACAAGGACTAAAAAGATGATCAAGGACAGTCGATGGTGGAGAAGTAATCTCCGGAGTCGAAGCTCAAATACAATGTATACATTAATTCATGTAAAATAATTGGTTTAATAAAATTTAATTAATTATTTATATTTAATTTAGACATTGGGGGAATGGAGAAAAGATGGAATTGAAATAATTATCGGAAAAGAGGTTTTTTTATTTAATTAGTTTTTTCCTCTTATTAAAAACAAGGTCTAAAAAGATGATCAAGGACACTCGATGGTGGAGAAGTAATCTCCGGAGTCGAAGCTCCAAATATAATGTATACATTAATTCATGTAAAATAATTGGTTTAATAAATTTAAAAGCTTAATTTAAGATAATGGATTGACGGGAGAGATGAATATGGAATTGGAATAATTATCGGAAAAGAGGTTTTTTTTATTTAATTAGTTTTTTCCTCTTATTAAAAACAAGGACTAAAAAGATGATCAAGGACAGTCGATGGTGGAGAAGTAATCTCCGGAGTCGAAGCTCAAATACAATGTATACATTAATTCATGTAAAATAATTGGTTCAATAAAATTAAAAAAAAGTTTTATTTGCAAAAAAATAATAATGAGAATTAAATATTCCATCTTAAGCACTAATTTCATGTTTTAAATTTAGAAACTTTGTTTAATTTGTACCCTAACACCGAGGGGCGAATCTCGACCTAATTTTCCATACACTTAAACAAAGGATCCATATATTAAGTCGATTGGTCTCTCACCTCTCTCCTCTATTTCACAGAAAATGATAAAATTCAATTCATAAATATAGAAATTGCTCTCGAGACGATTGGTGGTTTAAAATGAATGGTTTAAGAAAATGTTTTTTTATAAAAGATTCTATTTATTATAATTTCGATTATTTGCTCATAAGAATTGGAGATTTACGTTATTTCGTCATTGATCATATCATCAGAACTTGACTAAATTAATATGGGACCACGTCTAAGGTACCCCCTTTCCAATAAAAAAGAATCATCGAAATCGGTCCACGTGGCAAAAAGCTCTCGCTGAACATACATAAAATAAATAAATAGTTAGGTATCTTGACTACCTTGAAGCTATACTGATCCAAACGCAGAAAGAAACAAAGAAGTTATGCCTGAACAAACATAACAAAAAAGGTCCAATACCAATGAAATTTATATATTTTTTTCAATTTAATTTCAATCGGTTGAACGATATGGAAGATAAAGTCACATTCATATGGTACCTAGTATGGTCTAATCTGAGACGTTTAATAAAGAAACAAGTAAAAGCTTTGTGATAGGGTTAGCCAATTAGTTGTGCATAGAGTTTCTTTTTTTTAGCAGGCAGACAATGCATTTTAGACCATTGATACAAATGGACTTTTTTATTTAGAATTAAATTATCTTTAACAACTTTATTTGCTTTTATGAGAATAAGGTTTATTTTTTTCAACTATGCACATAACTAGCTGTTTTGAGGATAGGGTTATTTCAGTTGGCATCCAATGATTAATTTAAATAATAATTTAAATATAAGGGTAGACCATATCATATATTACATATGAATTTCTTGTAATACATAAACACCTCCAAAAAATAAATAAATTAGTAATCGAAAATAACTCGACAACATTATTAAAAAGGCGTCAGGTAAATTGTTCAAACCTGACGCTTTCATTTAGTCATATACGTGCTATTTAAAAGTTCTAGTGATTAATGTATCTAATCTAAAAAAATAAATGTTTTTGTGTTTAACAAAAACATGGTCATAAAATAGATATAATGAAGAATTAAAAATATATATATATATATAGTAAAAATCCTTGATAGATAATGAAACAGGATATGAAAAATCAATAGAAATAATATTGATTATTACTTCAACTGTAAATTATAATAAATTATAGTCAGTACTTAGGCAAGCCTATTCCTTGCGGCGCACGGAGGCCCTAGTCTCAAAGGGCCCTATCCACCAATCCATTTTTGTATTTTTACATTTAAATATAAAATTTTACTACTGTCCCATACTAGTTGTGCTTTAAAATTCCTAATCCTATATTCTATATTTTGAATTTAATACTGCATTTCGTTATAACTTGTATACCATAGTGATACTGCCTGCTGCCTGATGGGCCTTCAGAGAATTCTCGTACGGGATCCCAGGGGGTAAATCCGGAGTGCCCATAGAAAAACTTATATGAAACAATTTTTAGTAATTTACAAATCCTACTAAAAAGTTTATATAATTAATTGAGCTCCGATGATCAGGTTAGAAGATATCGAAGATTTTTAAGGCGATATATAAGAATTTTTTCTGGAGAAAATAAATATGATTTTTCAAAAATATTTGTGGTTTTAGTTATAGTGAGACTCCCTCTAATATAGGAAAAATTTTCATCGAAATCCGAGTCATCGACCAAATCCCCGATTTTTTGAATCAAAAAATTATTTGATCAAATCGGTGAGCTTGAATTTATCGATAATAATTCATTCAAACGACAATAACTTGTAAACTATGCATTTTAGAGCTTTGACATAAATAAACTTTTTTACTAAGAATTAAATTATCTTTAAGAAAGCCCATTATAGAAAATAGAATTGCTCAACTGGTTAAGCTGTAATGGTGAAATTTATGTCTTAAAACCCATTCAATCACTTATAATTGCAGAAAATAATTGACCCATAGAAAAACTTATATGAAACAATTTTTAGTGAATTTACAAATACCTACTAAAAAAGCTTATATATAATTGATTAGGCTCCGATGATCAGGTTAGAAGAGTGTTTCTCAAACTTTTCGAATGCGGAACCCTTTTCCGTTTGGAGGGAGTGGAACCCGAAATCTTATATTCGAGTTAAAGGTTGTTATGGGAATGGATTCACACAACTAATCCAAAACTCACCTTCCTTTGACCTAATTTTTTCATCTCCGTAATTTTTTGCGGACCCTTGGCGAGTTTTCATACCCCAGGGTTCCCGGAACGAAGATATCGAAGATTTTTAAGGCGATATATAAGAATTTTTTCTGGAGAAAATAAATATGATTTTTCAAAAATATTTGTGGTTTTAGGTTCAGTGAGACTCCCTCTATTATAGGAAAAATTTTCATCGAAATCCGAGTCATCGACCAAATCCCCGATTTTTTGAATCAAAAAATTATTTGATCAAATCGGTGAGCTTGAATTTATCGATAATAATTCATTCAAACGACAATAACTTGTAAACTATGCATTTTAGAGCTTTGACATAAATAGACTTTTTTACTAAGAATTAAATTATCTTTAAGAAAGCTTATTATAGAAAATAGAATTGCTCAACTGGTTAAGCTGTAATGGTGAAATTTATGTCTTAAAACCCATTCAATCACTTATAATTGCAAAAATAATTGACCCATAGAAAAACTTATATGAAACAATTTTTAGTGAATTAGAAATGCTATTAAAAAGTTTATATAATTAATTAGGCTCCGATGATCAGGTTAGAAGATATCGAAGATTTTTAAGGCGATATATAAGAATTTTTTCTGGAGAAAATAAATATGATTTTTCAAAAATATTTGTGGTTTTAGGTTCAGTGAGCCTCCCTCTAATATAGGAAAAAATTTCATCGAAATCCGAGTCATCGACCAAATCCTCGATTTTTTGAATCAAAAAATTATTTGATCAAATCGGTGAGCTTGAATTTATCGATAATAATTCATTCAAACGACAATAACTTGTAAACTATGCATTTTAGAGCTTTGACATAAATAGACTTTTTTACTTAGAATTAAATTATCTTTAAGAAAGCTCATTATAGAAAATAGAATTGCTCAACTGGTTAAGCTGTAATGGTGAAATTTATGTCTTAAATTACGTTCAAGTCACAAAACTTATATTTATAGATTTTCAGGATGTGGGAGGGGGGGGTTTAGTGATTTTTTATCTAAAAAGTGAGCTTTAGGCCAAATAAGTTTGCGGATCTATGATCTAAATTATATCTTGAAGAAACATTGTTCGCGCAATTGTTTTGCAAGTATTTAGCGTTATGGTAGGTAGTATGCTTATTTCTAAAATTATAATTCGATCGACTTTATCAAAACCTGATTATCAACAATGTAAACTTGATAATATTCTATGGAATACTAAAAATTAAAAATAAACAACGATGCCTGCTCGTTATAGTAGGAAACCATATAAGTGGACCCCTATATGCGACATTTTTTTTTTATAATATAAGTCCATTCGGGAATAAAAATGTGCATAAATTTAAAATTAGAAACGTGGTAATTTCTTTGTTGATATGCAACTTGGTTTTCTTTATTATTTATGGGATGAGGGTAGAGACATAAAATATTGAAAACTTGAGAAAAAAAATTGCATGTTCATCCATTTAGGTATTATTTATTGCAGACTGAATATTGACTTGTTATTTATTTTTATAATCTTTTAAATATTATATTAATTGAGCTAATATACTCACAGTAATTAATTTTTATAGTATCCTTCTAAAACACTCATGTACCTACTCAATTATTTTTCTTTATAAATACAAATTATTAAAAAAAATAAATAAATAAATAAAATAAAGAAGGGAATAAAATAATATAGCGTAGAAACTCCTCCCATTTAAAGTATTTTTACTGTTTCTACTGATCCAAAAGATATAGTAATAAACGAGGGTGAACCGCGATTGGAATTAGGGGTACACCTCTTTGGAATTATGTGGAATTATTTTGGAATCACTGGAATTTCTTGGAAATATTTGGAATTATATTATCTTTTTTTTTTTTTTTTTTTTTTTTATTTGCTGTATATCGCTGTAATACTGGCTTCATTGGCGGGAAAGAAAGTACCTCCTGTTCGCTCCTGGTATCCGGATACAAATTTTAAAATTTTAAGAAAATCAATGCTTAACGCTTGATTTCAAGGCTCCACTTGGCTCGCTGTAATACTGGCTTCATTGGCGGGAAGGAAAGTACACTCCTGTTAAAAAGACTGTGTCTTCTGCTGAAAAAATACATTTTTAATTTATTTATAACGAATTATCGTTATAATCGTTGTCTCCTTTTACTTGGAATTTCATGAAAGTATTTGGAAATATTTGGAAGTACTTGGAAATATCTGGAATTACTTGGAAATATTTGGAATTACTTGGAAATATCTGGAATTACTTGGAAATATTTGGAAGTACTGGATTTTTTGGAAATATTTGGAAATACAAGTGGAAGTAGGTGGTACAACATATTAGGTCTCGGTTCACTCCTCGGTAATAAGTATTGGTTTAAAATTAAAAACTTATTTAAAATCAGCTTAAATTAATGGAAGGCATCCCAAGTGTAATGAAGAAAGAGAAAATTATCACATATCCAACAAGGTGTCTTTTATTGGACCGTCATTCTTTTTCTCCTTCCGTTTAAACCAACGTTTCGGGAGTTCTTCCCTCCTACTTCAGGGTTTCAAAGGATCAATGAAGGAAGAAACAAGAGTTGCTTCCCTTTCTTCTCTCCTCCAAGCAGTGTTTGAAATTTTTTACCTAGCATAATCATTAATTATTTAAAATATTTTTTATATCCATATATATTTTATTACCTATACATAAGTATCAGTAGCGAGCGGTGACGAGGGGTGATCCGAGATTGGATGTAGGTGTACACCCTTTGGAAGTATTTTGGAAGTACTTGGAAATGTTTGGAATTACTTGAAATATTTGGAAGTACTTGGAAATATTTGGAAGTACAAGTGGAAGTAGGTGTACACCATATTAGGTCGCGGTTCACCCTCGAGCGGTGACATTTCAAGAGAGGAGAGTTTTGAATTGGTTGAATTAAATAAAATTACGATGGGACACCGATTATTTACAACATAGTATACCTAGTCTTTTGAAATACAGCGTAAGTTTCAAGGTCCACGGTATGTCTGCTGAAAAAAAGAAACCCTATCGAACAATACATAAGCGAACCCTACCATACAGCTTTCCAAGATTCTCACCCGTATCAGCCGACTAGGATCATATGACTTGTACTATCGGTTTCCAAATGAAAGACTTTTGTAATTGTCTTTCGACAAATATAGAAATCACACACACACTCACTTTTTTGTAAAATTCATCGATAAACGCAGAATTTTGTGTTATTTTTCAAATTTAACATTAGATTTTTTGTAACACGGTATGAAAATACTCTTGACGTTTTGAAATTTTAGGGATGCGCAGCATCCACAGCATCCATGGACCGCACGCCACTGATATATATCTATCTAAAATTTTTAAAATCCTTTCCAATTTAATAAAATTCTCATTTTGTCTTAACATGTATTTATTATGAATTGTAGAATTATAAATTTAATAGTATAAATACATTATTAACATTTCCGTCCATAATTTGTATTAATTTGAAAGTTTATAATAGGAAAATAAGGACAAGTTTTTATGTGTGACTTTTTTATTTATCAGCCAAGTTTCGTCGACTTTGCCGACTTCTTCAGGGCTTCAAATAGTCATGCTACACATTCGTCTAAATTTTATTGATATCAATCAATTGTAAATTCTTTTGCACATAATATGACTTCCAAGGAGTACAAATTACTGCTTTAATTATACAGAAATCAAGCATTCAACAATCCTTCAAAAGCGCAAGCTTGTGTGATTTTTTGTTATTATGATCATTATTAAAAACCAGAGACGACTGTGAGCCAGTGGTTAGAGTGTCGGGCAGCTGGCCTGAAGTACGCTGGTTCGAGACTGAGTCTTTGCAGATATTTGCAGTCGAGGCGGAAAGCAATGGCAACCTACCAAGAGTATAACATGATTAATTAAATATTTAATTTTTGGTGTTTAATAATAAAGTACCTGGAGGCACCGAGCGATGCTCGGTAACTTCTTCCTTCAGTTAAAACCTTTATTTTAATATTATTTTTAATTTAAAATTCTGATAAAAAGGTCGATTTTTATTTGAGAGCCGTTTTCAAATTAAAAAAAATACAAATATATATAGTATTCGCCCACTGTACCCCCCCCACCCCGCTTGACCCCACCCCCGAAACCTCGCCCTACCCCCGGATCCCCCACCACTGCACCCCACCTCCTGCACCTGTTTTGATTCAACCATATGATTCATTTTTATTCATCCAATTGTTAATAAATAAAACCTATCAAAATGTGTTGTTTTTTCAGAAAATTGAGACCTGCTTATGCGAAATATATTTTTAAATAAATTCTTGATTATTTTTTATTCTATTAAATAAATAAAGTTCTTTATAAAAACAATTATAAAACGTTTATTAATATTTCTAACGTTTAGGTTGAACAAAATATGTTAAAATCCACAATCACAATACTTCTTCAAGGCCTTTTAGAACAATGAATTAAGGCAACCCATTGTCTGCCTGGGTACAAAAGGAAAAGGGAAACCTTTTTTTAAAACCCTAAGAATGGGATTTGTCTACCTGAGAATAATTAATTTGATTACGAAAAAACCCATCAAAAACAATTTTGTCGAAGGTGAGACCGTGACAGATCGAATTGTCACCCCAAAAACCCCCTAACCCGTGAATTTCATCAAAATCGGTAGAGTCGTTTTCAAAATAGAACCAAGATACAAATATATAAACAAATAAATATACAATTTTTGCTCGTTTAATAAGAGTAGATTGAAAAATTTTAGAATATTTTATCACTTAAGAATCACTTACAGTGAAATATTTAGCGCTTTATTTATGACTCCTAAATAATAATTTTTATTTCGTTTTTGAGGTGGGCTACAGTTTGTTTTTATATCATTAAAGCCATCACGGTGTGTTCTCAGCATCCTTTGTAATTTCAGTTAATTCCACCAATAAAAACTTGATTAAATAGCAAATTATTTTTAAAATTTTTACAAATATTCATATAATTTGTTCCATTAACTCTTAAACTAACATATTCAATAAATATTGTTGATAATTTTTGAATTTTATAAAAAAAAAATAAGTAAAATTAAATTAAAAGATACAATTACAAATTATCCTACTTTCTCAATATCACTTTACATTTAAATAAAGTTTTAATAAAAGATCAAATTCCATTTGAAATATCAATAAAATGAATAATTTTGAATTAAGCATCATTGATAGAAAGATAAAATATACAAAATGGATATTTCTGAAGTTCAAGCAGTTCAAATTGTGTGCCTAATTAATCAAGGGCTAAGTCAACAACAAGTGGCAAGTACACTTGCAATAAGCAATAATTTCAATAATGTATGGTTCCTTGTAAAAAAATTAAAAATGATTTACTATTTAATAAAGTTTTTATTGGTGGATCGATTTTTTTGCACTTCAGTGTAGTTATTTAATATGGGGTCACGGAAAATATATCTGTCAAAATAGGATCCAGAAATAAACATAACCCATATTTATTATACAATTTTATTTTTATTGTATTATTTATTCATGTGTGTGTTTCTTTTCTTTTAGCTGAAAAAGGGAGGTTGATTTGTGGGGGCGGAGACTCTCACCAATCAGCTCAAGCCTCACAAGTGAAAACTACGGTAGGCATTTTGACTCAATTAGATTAATTATTAAGCTGACGTGTTCTGATGTGGCCATCCACTTGACTTTACCATAATATGCAATAAAATTATTTTATAGTCATGTAGGGGAAATAGTTTTGACATTTTTAGACTTCTGAGGTTCCATTGTTATGTATATATAATTTGTTGATTTTTGGTCTAGATTTATAATTTTTAATTTTTAACCCCCCCCCACCCCCTTAATTTTGGGTCGATATGCACCAAAATCTAATCAGCTCTTAATCTCAATGCACCAAAACTACGTGTGAAATTTGGTTTTGATATTCACACTAGTTTTTGAGCTAGCTCGTCCACAAAAATTTGGTAACGCACAGACTAACAGACTAACTAACAGACATTTTGACAAAACAATTATTATCTCAAAAAATATAATTTTTTTCGATGTTCACTTATTAGGGCTTTTTTGTAGACCGAAATGCCATGGTTTCGCTCAATTTTTTTAATCAAAATAGTTTCAGCCGTTTTTAGATATTTCGAAAAAAGAAGAATAAAAAAACCCCTTTTTCATGCACGATTACAATACTTGACCATACCCTGTATGGTAAAGTAAAAAAAAATATTTATAAACATTACATTGTCAATCTTTATGCAAATTTCTTGTATCTTTATGGTAAAGAAAATTAAGCTGACGTGTTCTGATGTGGCCATCCACTTGACTTTACCATACAACCTGCCCTCACTTATATTTAATATTTAATAAAATTATTTATAATCATGTAGGGAGGGGGGTTAGTTTTTGCATTTTTAGACTTCTGGGGTCCCACTGATTATGTATACAAAATTTAGTTGAGTTTGCTCAAATGGCCGTTTTTAATTTTTAACGAAATGCCATGTTTCGCTCAATTTTTTTAATCAAAATAGTTTCAGCCGTTTTTGAGATATTTCGAAAAAAAGAAGCAAAAAACACTTTTTTCATGCACGATTAGCAATACTTGACCATAAAGTAAATAAGCTGACGTGTTCTGATGTGGCCATCCACTTGACTTTACCATACAACCTGGCCCCTAAAATTATTTATAATCATGTAGGGGGGGGTTAGTTTTTGCATTTTTATACTTCTGGGGTCCCACTGATTATGTATACAAAATTTGGTTGAGTTTGGTAAATGGCCAAGATTTTCATTTTTTGACCCCCCCCCCCCATTTTGGGCGGTTAGTTTTTGCATTTTTAGACTTCTGGGGGTCCACTGATTATGTATACAAAATTTGGTTGAGTTTGCTCAAACGGCCTAGATTTTTAATTTTTAACCCCCCTCCACCCCCTTAATTTTGGGTCGATATGCACCAAAATCTAATCAGCTCTTAATCTCAATGGACCAAAACTACGTGTGAAATTTGGTTTCGATATTCACACTAGTTTTTGAGCTAGCTCGTCCACAAAAATTTGGTAACGCACAGACTAACTAACTAACAGACATTTTGACAAAACAATTATTATCTCGAAAAATATAATTTTTTCGATGTTCACTTATTAGAGCTTTTTTGTAGAGCGAAATGCCATGGTTTCGCTCAATTTTTTTAATCAAAATAGTTTCAGCCGTTTTTGAGATATTTCGAAAAAAAGAAGGAAAAAAACACTTTTTTCATGCACGATTACAATACTTGACCATACCCTGTATGGTAAAGTAAAAAATAAGAGCCAGTTCAATAAAATAAAACACCTTGAAAAATTTCTTAAAATTAATAACACCCCCCCAATATTAATAAGTCTTTTGTAAAGTTGTAAAACTTTACCAATATAAGGTGAGGTTCCCAGTAAAAAAAGAACAGTTAGCATGTAATTATAATGCAAGGAGTAAGAATGAAATGCTGTGCAGACTGGCTCTTGGTCCTTGAATCCAAATGCCTATCGTCATTATCTGATGGTTCCGTACATGGAGGCACGCACCCAAGGCGTGACCTGATCAGGTATGCCAGCCTGAGTTCATTCAGTTGAAATGCCCGAGCCAGAATGCCAATCATAAATGCTTCCTTAGCTACCTACCTGTCGTATGACCCGGTGTCTAATGCCGACATAAGGCGGCTTTAGTTCAGACCAGTATGCCACTCGGGGTTCCCATCAGTCACACTTGGCTTCCTCTTCCTGGGTCAGTACCTACCCGATTTGAATTTACCACTCATTTCAGAGACATCGCTTTAATTCAAATTATTATTTATGATTAGAGTCCGGATTTGCTTGAATTTCAAATGTGGTTTTCCTCAGTGATAGTAGTTTGAGCTGAAGAAAATTCACCATAATCCCAGGAAGAAATTCTTATAATACAAAATATTTGACTAAAAAAGAAAAAAATTTATCTACACTACGGTGCAAAAAAATCGACCCACTAATAAAAACTTTATTAAATAGCAAATTATTTTTAAAATTTTTACAAATATTCATATAATTTGTTCCATTAACTCTTAAACTAACATATTCAATAAATATTGTTGATAATTTTTGAATTTTATAAAAAAAAAATAAGTGAAATTAAATTAAAAGATACAATTACAAATTATCATACTTTTTCAATATCACTTTAATTTAAATAAAGTTTTAATAAAAGATCAAATTCCATTTGAAATATCAATAAAATGAATAATTTTGAATTAAGCATCATTGATAGAAAGATAAAATATACAAAATGGATATTTCTGAAGTTCAAGCAGTTCAAATTGTGTGCCTAATTAATCAAGGGCTAAGTCAACAACAAGTGGCAATTACACTTGCAATAAGCAATAATTTCAATAATGTATGGTTCCTTGTAAAAAAATTAAAAATGATTTACTATTTAATAAAGTTTTTATTGGTGGGTCGATTTTTTTGCACTTCAGTGTATAATGCGAAAAACTGATTAGATTTTAAGAATTCTAACTCCAGATCTTCCTATTAAAAAATGAAAAATTATTCAAAAAATATCGTTTTACTTTATCATACAAGATAATGATAGTCGGGCAAAAAAAAAAGTATTTTTTTTTGTTATTTTGTTCGTATTTTCGAAATCCTATCTCAAAAACGACTTTAACTATTTTGATAAAACCAAAATAAAATTAAACGAGATTTTTTAATATGACACGGTATAAAAATACCCTTAATGTTTCCAGAGGGAATTTTATGGACGCGCCACAGCATCCATGGACTCCACGAACTCCATTTATAGTTGAATTCGACTGCTCAAGCCATGCCAAAAGCGTACAGAATTTGTCATATCTATTGCTCGTTATCTACTATTTCAGGGAAGCCTGTCTGCAGGGCAGCTCGGAGGTTGAATTCACTCAAAAAACTCATCTTTTTGCCATTGTGTGTAAAGATATTTGAAAATTGTAGAAAAAATATTTCCAAATATAATTTTTCTGCCTGACATGTGTAAGTATATGGTATATACATTAGGGTGGTCCTTATTTTGGGTATTTTCGAATTTTTACGCTGACAGAGGCTCATATGGTTCGAAATAAATAAAAAAAATATCCCCCAAGTTTCAAGTCTCTATCTCAATTTTAACCTGTGCCGCACAGCGATGCAAGTTTCCCATCTAAATAACATGGGGTTTTTGGCATTGAACGATCAATTTTTTATTCCGGCCAAAGTAATGGTTCAAAAAATTTGAAACTCTGTAGACTTTATCCTTATAATAGTAGCTATCCTTCAGAATTTTTACAGATTTTTAGCTATTATAATTTTGGAGTTACAGCTAGATAAAATACTGCTATATCTTAGTGTTAGTAAGTTATAGACTCCAAAATTATAATAGCTAAAAATCTGTAAAAATTCTGAGGGATAGCTACTATTATAAGGATAAAGTCTACAGAGTTTCAAATTTTTTGAACCATTACTTTGGCCGGAATAAAAAATTGATCGTTCAATGCCAAAAACCCCATGTTATTTAGATGGGAAACTTGCATCGCTGTGCGGCACAGGTTAAAATTGAGATAGAGACTTGAAACTTGGGGGATATTTTTTTTTATTTATTTCGAACCATATGAGCCTCTGTCAGCGTAAAAATTCGAAAATACCCAAAATAAGGACCACCCTAATATACATATATCAGAATTTTGATACCCACGATAACTAAATAAGAGAAATTCGTAGAATGATTCTTCTGATGGTGGGAAAATGTTTGTATTTTCAATGCAAATAAATGATTTTAGTTGCTCTAGCTTCAGAAATGCAGCTGTATGATAAATGCATAGACAAACAAGCAGGTGCTTTTCAATTTCAATTTATTTATTTCGATACTCCACTAATAACCTGTCATACCTAATTGATTTCCCAAAGCTGTTTTTAAATGATTTTTCACCCCATTTCACCTGCTGATTGTACCAACCTAGTGAAGATGATATTCCAATTTTTTAAGGATTATTCATGTTAAGACAAGGGTTGTATAATACGATATGCAATTACAACGCATTGTATATATAATTAAAAATTATTTATTTCGATTTCTATTCTTAATAAAGGGCAGTGTCAGGTATCTCCTAAATTTATCTCTATTGAGAGCTAAGATAGAGACGACCTATTTATTTCACAGGTAGGTATCATTTGACCTGAAGGGCCATAGAGCAAGTAATAATCGGGATTAGTATTTAATCAGGGCGTGAGAGCTTAATTGTCAGCCCGGAGTCTGTAAGGTATCTTCGTATTTTATTATTTATTTAAGATTGTTTTTTTAGAGGGGATGAAGAGGGTTGGGTGTAGGCTCAAACATGTCAAGATTAATGTTGAAGAAGAATATAGGCACAGCTGAGTGATAAAAGCAACCCTACAAGCAAAAAAAAACACCCAAGAGACCCTAAGACCTTGTCTCTTTTGGAAATCTTCAGGGTGTGTTCAAATCAGAGGCGGTGTGGTTGAATTTGTATCTGAGGGAGCATTATGACTTTTTGGACACACTAACACAAGAATAATTCACCGCGGGCTATTTTGATTGGTTTCTTTATCTGGCTTCTTTAAAAGAAAGAATTTGCGTGGATAAACATACAAAACAGGACTTTTATTATATACCCCTGTTGCATATTTATATAATTTTTATTTCAATTTAAACACTATTCATTCAGATTACAAAATAAAAAACTTCGACTAATTGAAGACTCGCAACTAGTAGTAAAATCAAGAAATTATTTAAATTTGACTTAAAATTGAAGATGTAGAAATTTATTATATATATATAGATATAAAATTAGCCATCTTGATTATGACTTTTTGGACACACTAACACAAGAACAATTCTCCTTCGGGACATTTTTGGTTGGTTTCTTCTATCTGAGCTTCTTTAAAAGTATGTAAACGTAAATTATATGTTCTGTTTTCACCCAAAATCTAATCACCAAACAACAAAATATTAAAGGAAACAATCAAAGAGTGTGTCTTTTGTTGGAAAAATAATTTATTTTTATTTATTTATAAAAGATACTATAGACTTTGCCCTCTTTATCATTCTATTACAATTGATTCACAGGATAAATAAATAAAAAAATATTTTTCAAGCAGAAAACACTCTTTTATGTGTCTCTTTTTAATTTATAAAAATTATACTACTCGTTGACAAAAAGAAACTTCAATTTAACAAAATAAATATTGAATTTCACTTTGATATCAATTATTGGGGATTTTAGAGCAAAAGTTGCAGCACAAGAAGACGAATTAGCCTGAAAAAAGCATGCGAAAAAGAACAGTTTTTATGTCAAAATAATTAAGAGTAAAAAATAAATAAATAAATAACGTGGTAACAATGATTTTTGGATTTTACCTCATAATGGATAAAAATACGATTATAAAATAGTTTTTGAATGATTTTCTTAAGATTTAGCGATGATAGTAGTAATTAGCCAAGAATCACTAGTTGCACAGAAGGTTGACGGCAAAGTTTATAGTGGTGTTTCTCAAAGAGGAAATAAAAAATTAAAAAAATTTAAATTATATTTTGGAGATTTTTTATTTATCTCTATACATATTTCGGGTTACGAGCCCTTCTTCAGGAGGTTTAACAAAAGACTATATAACCCGTCAAAAAACTCCTGTGTTTAATATGTTTCACTATAAACCAACACCGCTTTCCCTAAATGTTATTGATAAAAGTTACTATACAAGTCACTTTTTATCAACTTTATAAATCAAATATACCTAATATTTTCAAAAAAATTCTCTGAATAGCAAGGGATATTTTCTAATAATAAAAAATGATTAACCTTGAACCAACTATATCCTTAGCAAAAGTTAAGGGATCTTTTCTTTTCTCTATGCATATTAAGTGTAAAAAAAATCGATGAAACATGGCTATCAATAGAGTATGTACTTTCTGAAAAGAAAAAATCTTATTGATAAAACACAGCTTTCAACCATTGTGTGAATGCTTGAAAAAGAAACCCTATCGAGAAACATAAATATTTAACCCTATAATACAGACGCTAGAATAGCGAAATAATACACATTTTAATAAAGATTGATTTTGATTCTGAATTGTCATAAAAATGCAAATTATATATTCAAACAAATTTAAATCAATTAGGCATAATAGTGTTAACGATTTGTAATGAAATAAAAGAGTTAATTTAATTTGAAACATAAAATAGAAAATTTCAAAAATTATGAAAACAAAGATTTAAGTATCTTTGGTCTTAAGGGTTTGGCTACTAGCCCGGCAAGCTTAGTTAGCGCTTGGGTTCGATTCCTAAGGGGACGAACCTCTCTGATGTGCAATGTAAAAATATTTCTCTAATATCTATGATGTCCTTTAAAGTGAAATTCATTCAAAAATTATGTTGTGTGTCCCAGGAGGGTGATAATGATTTTTATATTGTAGAAAAATGTATTTTACTTGAATTGAAATGGCATATAAAACTAAATTCTAAAAAATTTTAAAAGAAATTTTTGTCAAGTTTGCCAAAAAGACAGTAAAGACATTTTTTATTAAAAAGGTAACTTTATTTGTCTCGAAATGTTTTCAAAAATTAAATTTTAAATTAAGTATGTTACCAGGTATTTGGACGAGAAAGTAGAAAATCAAACAAATCCCATCGATTTAGGGAACGTATCGCCTATTTTATTTCGGCTTCTCAATGATCTGCATATCTGTTTATATCTTATAATTAAATTATTATCATTGAGACACCTGATGAAGCCGAAATAAAATTGTCTAAATGTTGTGTAAATTGATGAAAATTGTATGATTTTCTACTTTACCTACCTGCCAACATACTTAATTAACTAAATAATATGGATGCGATGATGAGTTTAATTAAATTTTAAAATTTGAACAAATTTTGATGAAGTAAATCAAAAGGGCAGGAACAATTATTAAAGATTTCTGATAAATCGATAGTTTTTGTTGATTTCTAATCAATTTATAGTGAAACATTCCAATACCTAACCAATTCTATGATAAATCTAAATCTGAATGTTTTCACTTGGACGGTCAAAAAAGAATTGCCAGGGTTCTTTGTTTATATGAAAGCAGAAGAGAGGATAATTGAGGATAAAAGCTGATTTTGGAAAAATTCACAAAATGGAAATCTAGCAAACAATTTCGATTTCCTCCCTTAAAAGTTACTTGGACAACATCAACCATTAGACAAGCGACGTTTGAACCGTACGAAACACTTTTTTTTCATAATTATTTGGTTATATTTATTTGTCAGCAAACGATTTGGGCTAAAGAGCTGAAATTTGACACAGAAATGCAATTTAATAATAATGCAAACTTTAGGACAAAAAGAAATCATTGTTGAAAAATTTCTTCTCTGTGTAACAGGAATAGTAGGGAATCGGACAAAAATTAAAAACACAGAGTTTTTATAAAATGGGCCAGACGATTCGTCAATTTATTATACAAATGCCATCTTTGTATAAAAACATAAAAAATTATATTTTAATATTGTTAAAGAAAAGTCCAAGTTTGTTGATTAATGTATTTAAAAAAAAGATTAATGATGTTTCGTCGTATAGTGAAATTGTTTTTTTGACAAAGAGTGATAAAATGGGCCACTGAGGAAGTCAAAATAAATTGACGAAACGTCTGGCCCATTTAATAAAAACTCTGTGTTTTTAATTAATGAACTGCCTGAAAGATTTCATCCAATTTTAGTCAGAAGTGAATTCATATTAAACTGAATTAAAAAACATTGTATAGTCTTAAATAAAAGGCAAATCAAATATCCATATCTATACAACCAGAGATCTCTCGACTACCATTATAGTGACCTAAATAATAAAACTTTTGATCAGTTCAAACTAAAGTGATTTGCTAGTTATTTATTAAATAATTACGGATTGTAAAAGACATAAAAAACTAATAACTATTAGTAACAAGAATAGTAGGGAATTGGATCAAATTAAAAACACAAAGTTTTTTTTTTTATTAAATGGGCCTCACTGAAGAAGTCAAAATAAATTGACGAAAAGTTCGGCCCATTTAATAAAAACTCTGTGTTTTTAATTCATGAACTGCCTGAAAGTTTGAAAGATGCGAGAACTCTGAGCACTTTTAATGAATATTAAACGATATTTATTTATCCAGAGATTGTGATTGCACATGCACACATGTATGATATTTGTAATCCCTGTTGTAGATTCTTTGTGATCTTTTTGGGTTGAAAAATAAATAGTTAAAACTGGTTTTGCTCCCAAATCTCTTAACACTGCCCTTAAAACAAACACGAACGATTGATGAAAAAACTAGTTTGATTAACCGACCAGGAGATTTCATCAATTTTTACCCGCAATGCTGGAATTGCTCATGAATGAAGAACATCGGCTGCTGTGACCAAAGTGTACGAACAGGTAATACCACCTTGTTATCAACCTCCAACAACCGAAACCCTGCAGCCCCAATTCTCAAAAAACAAATTGTCCAATTCCCTGCTATTCCTATTACAAATTGATTATGGATGCGAACGATACAACATTTGTTCTCTATGTTTCAGACATTTCTACATTAAGTAAAAACAAATCGCAAACGTCTCAAGAATTAGGTGCCAAAACATTGTGTATTCTAATGAGAAAATTTGATTAAAAATGTCTAATCTAGGTGAATTTAGTCAAAACTACTTTTAATAAACAACTAAACCACCGAAGCATCAAATTAGCAATTTAATGAGAATATTATATTAAATTACCTCAGAGGTTTTTTCTGCATGACTATCCCTAGGTACATATATAAATAAATAACGATTTTGTTGTTTTTCAAATTAAAAAAAAAAAAAAAAAAACGTGACCGCTCGATGAAAAATGTGAAAACACGGTGTTTATAGTTGAGTTAAAAATAAAAATATCGGGTCTGATAGAGTGGGGGTGATGTGAACAGGGGGGGTTCACCTGTGAATTGTGGATGACACGACATTGCACATTTTATCGGTATTGAACGCTTCGGCTTTGGCCCTGACAATTGCTACAACGATTGTTCTGTCGCAGTGATAAATACTGTTTACCGCCCGCTCGTTAAGGTAATTACTCGTACAAACCAGGCCAGCCACTCTCAAACAAATGAGCCAAAACTAGTTTGGCTATTTCGAAAAGGTAAATAATCTTAAAGATGTGTTTAGCAACTAAGCGTGGTTCTTCCTTGGCTTTAGGGAAAGACACAGGCTCGAATCCTGTCAGGTGATCAATTGCATTTTATCCTTTTTCATAAATATTAAATAATTTTTAGATCTGCAAAATTAACAGTTAGAAATTATTGAGATATAGTCGACTCTCGATAATTCGAAATCCAAGGGACTACAAGAAAAATTCGAATTATCGAGACTTCGAATTATCAAGAAGTTTGAATTATCAAGAGGAAAGAAAAAAATTCGAATTATTAAGAGTTTTTATTATATTTTTGAAAATATGTATGAGCTTACATAAATTTTATATATAGCCTCAAGTAAAAAAGTAAAAATAATGAAAACGACAAAAAAGAACAAAAAAATTACATATGTATTAACATTGCAATAGATAATAACACTTCTTCTTTAAGTGCTTATCCGCGCCGGATGTCAGAAACCATCTTGGCTATCATTATTTTGTTGACTGCAGCCCTGAAGAACTGGTTGATTGTGCTGGGGAATCAGACTCGAAGATTCTTCAGCCAGGATATCCCCTTCTCAGACCTACTCCTCTTCTATAACTTTTAGGAGTTAGGTGTTGGTTCCTAGGTGAAAGATTTTAATATAATAATAAAACTTGATCCAAGATGCGAGCGTAGGTTTCACAAAAAAAAGAAATAAAACAAAATTGAGTTTTGAATTCGATATATTTCATGAGTGAGGCCATCATCAGGAGCCAAAGAAAAAAAAAACAACTGATGATGGGCTCACCCCGAAATATATCGAATTCAAAACTCAATTTGTATTTCTTTGTTTGAAAACCGACCTCGCATCTTGCTCAAGTTTTATTATCATCTCCTCTCCTTCCCATGACTTTCCCCTGAAGAACAACCTGTAGCAGCTGATATCGCTGGGGGTTTCTCATTAAGTGGCCGAGATATTGAAGTTTGCTGGTCTTGATCGTAAGGACTATTTCTTTTTCTTTATTCATCCATTGTAGGATTTTGACGTTAGATATTTTATCCGTCCATTTCACTTTCAATATTCTTCTATAGAGCCACATTTCAAAAGCCTACAGTTTTTTTATAGATGCCTCTGTTAAGGTCCACGATTCCACTCCATAAAGAAGAACCGGGAATACATAACATCTCAGCAATCTGATTTTTGTTGATAATAACACACCTAATTAAAAAAATTAAGAATAGTTTTTTGTAAACATTGCTAGGAAAAATTCGAATTATAAAGAGGGGAAGTGGCCTAGTTCGAATTATAGAACGTTCTCTCCCCCTCTTGTTACGAAAAGGATTTCGAGTTATCGAGCGTATCAAAATACACAGCATTTTTTCGATTTACCGAAGTT
Organism: Euborellia annulipes; assembly: GCA_023213315.1. Taxonomy (NCBI): domain Eukaryota; kingdom Metazoa; phylum Arthropoda; class Insecta; order Dermaptera; family Anisolabididae; genus Euborellia; species Euborellia annulipes. The sequence continues at coordinate 38,683 of JAKCPI010015826.1, read as the reverse complement.
AACAGCTGAAGAGTTCGAATTATCGAAAAATTCGAATTATTGAGGTTCGAATTATCGAGAGTCGACTGTATTTGATTATTTTGTTAATGTTTCGGCCCCGTTGTCAAGACATCGTCAACGCCAGATTAACCCACAGGCCCTAGACATTTTCTTCTTACCGGGCCCCCTCCCACACATTTTCATTAGATTTTAGAATTCACAATAACCATATAAAAAGCAATATATTTTTGTTTATTATATACAGTTATCCAACAGAAAAGTAAACTATCTTATTTACAAATCTTTTCAAAATAGACAGTTTGACCGGGCCCTTCAAAAAACCGGGCCCTAGACATTTGTCTTATTTGTCTATGCTATGGTCCAGCCCGGATCATGGCATTGTTGTGCACAAAGTTTCGAATACTAATAGTTTTAACATTTATTAACCGACTTCAAACAAAGGAGGGGTTATTTTAATTTTAATTAATACTAGCTTCAAATAAAAATCGTCGATTATCCCTTAATATTAAAATTAAAAATAATATTTATATACCTCTTTTAAATAACACACAATTATTGAACAAAGTTCAGTCTACAATGTAATACTTGACTACGTATTAAGAAAAGAATAGATTATTGCCAATATTGTAAAAAATTGACCAAATAAAATAATAATATACAAAACCTTTCGATCACAGTTAGGAAACTTTTATCAAGCAACGAAAGTTCTTGCCAAACTGAACGTAAATCTCGTTATACATTTAATTAAAACCAAATCCCAAAAAATATATTCTGTACGAAATTCATTCAAATAAAAATTTGAAACAAAAATGCGAGTAATATATTTCTAAAGACAAAACGGTTTAATTACTCAAGTGTCTTTATTAATGAATACAATTAATTATAGATATGGAAACTTCGTTAAGGTTTCTCTAAATGTTAAACAAGTTGTTTTGAGAGAGAAAGAGGAAACAGTACTTAAACAAATATTCGCTTTTTTTGTTTATTCGTAGCCTAATAGTACTATTAATTCAATGATATGATAATTTTCATTAAAAAAAATCTATTAAGTATGCCTACCATAGTTTAGGCTTGAGGAAGCCCTGAAGAGATGAGCTGTCTCCGCCCCCACAATCCAACCTCCCATCTTCAGCTAAAAGAAAAAGGCACAAATTAATCGATATGGCCTTATTGACAAATTAGATTTGAAAAATAATTTAGAAAGAAACTCCTACTAACCGAAGATTCCACTTGATTGCGCCCTGATGACTTCATGTTCTAAACTAAACTAGACCCAATTCCCATTTTACTAATATGGCTCAGATGGCCAACTATCTCTTGAATTCTTCTTTCTTCAAAAGCTGGTCTTCTTTCTTGAACGCGAGCTCGAACACGAAATGAATATCGACACACGGTTAGGCTCAGTTTGGCCTAAAAACCCTAATCGAGATGGATAAATCGCGGATCTAATACCGTCGCGTAACCAATTACGAAGTAACGTAAAGCTGAAAAAGCGAACAAGAAAACGCGCCCACCCCAAAAGAATAGAATGAGAAGTAGAAAGTAAAGGAAAAACACATCACTCATACAAGTTACCTAGGATAAGAATCATTTAAAAGATTTCTTATCTACCAAATCCAAATCTCTCCTCCCACCTACGCACTCCACCTAATTTCGAAACGAACTAAGAAGAGGAGAGTTTGAATTGGTTAAAATTAGGATGGGAAACCTACTAGTACATCATAGTATATCCGATCATCATTGAAGTACAGCGTAAGATTCAAGGATTAATGTGCCCCTGCTGAAAAAAAGAAACCCTATCGAGCGAACATAGCTAGCCCTACGACACATCTCTCCAAGCGTCTCACCTGTACGATCAAGAGGCATATGTCCTGTACATTCAGGTTTCCAGGAAAGACTTCAGTAATGGTCTTTCGAAAAATTAAAAAACACACAGTCATTCAGATAGAGGATTAAACCGATCTCTCAAGTATTGGTTGCATAGACAGCTGAGCCCTCTCGATAGCTGGAAAGTAAAAATAAGCCTGCCTATGTCCGGGCACCCCGAAAACCCGGCACATTCGCGTACCTATGGGGTTCTAAGACAACACCCTATGCCAGACTGAATATCTGAGTAGTTCAATTGTCATTGCAACCTATACTTAAGTAAATCGGAAAATCCGTAATTAAAAATTAAAAGGCCTAAACCCCACTTATAATTATATCGTTGGCGAAGGCGCAGATATATATTGTTAAAAAATCGCCCCCTATCATCTAATTCCTCACCTAGGAGGAGATATATTCGCGGATTATCAGTATTATAAACTGATCCTAACTATAAAGGCATGTTTGTGGTTGGTTATCTTAATGTTTAATAAATGTATGTGTCTGTTGTACCTGAAAATAAAACACATAGACACACTGCACACCAAAGAGAAAGAAAGGAAGATAGAAAGAAATCCCTTCCCTAGTAGGTATTAGAGTAGTACTTTCTCTATACCTAATGGACACATACATTACTAAACATCGTTAGACCAACCACACACCTTTCTATTCTATTCATTCCTAATTTCTAAACAGTGAAAACCTTTTTGAAGCCTTTTTGATTATCATTTGGATAATCAAAAAGCGGAGACTGCGATGTCCCTCGGTGGTCGGGTAGGAATGGATGATGGACGGGTGGTTACCTAAATGAAGAGAGAGAGACATCCTAACAGCTAACTCGACCCGAGAAGACACGAGATCGAGTTTTACTTACACCAACCTATAATATAACCACCCGTCATCATCATCCATTTTACTCAGGACAGCCATCCTTCCTTCCTTCCTTCCTGTCTTAGAAGGTGTAGGCACGCCTGCATGCATGGGTTGCATGGGCATGCGTTTGGTAATCGAGGGTCACTGAAAATCCTATTCTAACTTTTAAAAAAAAAATTTGTGATTTTAATAAAAATTTAACTTTCAATTTCTTTAATAATTTGTAAATTAATTTAAAATTTAATTTATACTATAAATTGAAAAAAAAATAATCTGTGAATTTAAAATGAAAAAATATGAATTTAATTTATTTAATTAAAATAAAAATTAAATTTACTTTACTTTTAATTTAAGTTTTATTAAAATTTTTAAAATTACTATTTTCTTATATTCTACTTATAAGGGATAAAGATGAGAACCTGTGTCTGAAAGAGAAAAAAAATTAAAAGAAAAACATCCTACGTTCTAAGAAGGCATTCTAATGCCTTTTAGTAATCAAACTAGCTAAGTACCTATAGTATATTTAGAAAAAACTTTTTTTGTAAATTAAGAATTTTGTGAAAAATCTAAGAAATAATTCGATCGACCTAAATAAAACTAATTGAATTGATCTGCGCCCCGCTTGTGAATACATACATTCGTTGTATAATATTGGACGATCAGCAGCTTAGAAATAACCGCCTTCCACTTCTCGTAGAACACCTATAAAGAATAAAAATAGTATTTCATTATAAAAAAATCAAAAACACAAAGAGCATATCTTATACCAGTGATGGACAAACTACGGCCCGCGTACGGCCCAATTAGAAGTTCTATCCGGCCCGCCATAAAATTTAAAACAATAGTATAGAAATTTTCAATTTTAATGCTTTAAAAAAATTCATTAATGGCGTGTTCCATATAATGTGAACAAGTGTTTTCTACTATGAAGCTTCGAAAGAGTTGTATTAGAAACAGACTGATAGATGAGCATTTAAGTCACTTTTCAGAATCAGTAAATCCCGGTTCGAACCAGATTATGAGGAACTTTTAGAAATGCAGTCACAGCTTTATTCATCACATTAGTATTATAAGAATTTTAAAAATATATTATTTTTTGAGTCTTTATTGAGTTTTATAATAAATTATATTGGCCCGCCAAAATTTTTTCTTTTTTTTGGCCCGCTCCTAAAAAAGTTTGCGCATCACTGTCTTATACTATTAGTTAAATGAGCGGACGTGGCCTAAACGCCGAATATAGGCCCGAACTGTACATATATTATAACCAAAGAACCGAGCCGAACTAGATCTCTACCCAAACCAAATGATCGTTAGATATGTAGCTGTTAAAGCTACATATTTTTGTGATTAAATTTATTAAGGGTTGAAATTTTGTTTAAATCACACATATATTAATTATAATTATTTATTGAACACAAACAACAAATACAATATAACTATGACGTTTCGATCGGCTTATTCTGCTTTCATACTTGAGAACGATCGTAAGAATAAGCCGATCGAAACGTCGTAGTTATATTGTATTATTTGTTGTTTATGTTCAATAAATAATTATGTGTGATTTAAAGCGAAATTTCAACCCTTAACAAATGATCGTTAATTCGTACTATAATTAAAAATATATATAAGTATATACATAGGGTGATTCATTTCTGCAAAAGTTTTTTTTTTTTTAGGTGCTCAAGCAAAATATCAATCTGCATATAGAAAAAAAAATTCTCACCAAAGATGAGCTCTTAATTCCAATATTAAGTACTTACTATTTTAATTTGATTTTTTTCCATTTAAAATGCATGTAAATTTTTTTTTTTTCAAATTTCTAATGCTCAGCCACATTTCACGATATTGAAAAACGAGTTGTTGTATCTTGTAGGGGATTCCATGCTCTTCAAAATTGCTTTTGGGTTTTTTTATGTAGCTCGCGCTGGTTCACCAGTAAGAGCTGTCGAAGTACATTTTTTGAGGAAAATTGTGATTTTTTTTATTTTTTAGAACGAACCGCTAAGTATAGGAAAAAAAATTGACATGTATTTAAAGGAAATTTTATCCTCTTCAAAAAAGGTCCTTAGACCCAAGTTGCTCCGACCAATAGTTTATGAGTTACAGCAATTTTTATAACTGAAAATTGAAGAAATTGATAAAAAATGGCAAATAATGGTATTTAAATTTAACTTTTCGATTGATCATCATCACATTTTTGTACATTATGAACTTTTCTATATTTATTCTGATATCTGACTTGTTATAAAAGTAAAAGTAAGTAAGTAATTATTTGCCATTTTTTATCAATTTCTTCAATTTCCAGTTATACAAATTGCTGTAACTCATAAACTATTGGTCGAAGCAACTTGGGTCTAAGGACCTTTTTTTGAAGAGGATAAAATTTCCTTTAAATACATGTCAATTTTTTCTCCTATACTTAGCGGTTCGTTCTAAAAAATAAAAAAAATCACAATTTTCCTCAAAAAATGTACTTCGACAGCTCTTACTGGTGAACCAGCGCAGCTACATAAAAAAACCTAAAGCAATTTTGAAGAGCATGGAATCCCCTACAAGATACAACAACTCGTTTTCAATTATCTGTATTTTTTGAATTTTGGACTGACTCATCAATATCCACACAATTATACTTTAATGGTCACCTAGCTGAGAGGCTAATCACAATGTTTGTTGCTTAACTTAAAAGATCCAGTTGCTTTGACTTTGGTCGTTCAATGAAATCATAATAATAATATATATAATATATATTTTTAATAAACTTTTCTTATTTATAAACTATATTCTAGGCGTAGAAAAATCAAAAAAGACTTATTTAAAAAAAATATATTAGCTACTTTTTTGCTTGTTATATTATTATGTTATATAATTAATTTATCGAAATAGAACAAGAAATGACTTGTTCTGTATAAAAATATTCAAGAGTAAATTAAATTTATCGAAAGAGAATAATTTTGATAAAATAAAATATTAATATTTTGATTTTGATTGTTCCAAGAAAAAGAAATTCCCAAAATCGCAATTCGATCGGAGTTGCTTGACAATGAGAATAAATGCGAATCAATAAGAAGCTGTGAAATGCATGGCTTGGGCGCTCCTAGAGGAATCCCTACCAATTGTCTAGAATCTATTTTATTATCAATCCACTAATACTAACACATAATTACAATGAATTGCAATTTAATCAAATCTAATAAAAAAGAAAGCATAAGCATTGAATCGATCTCAATACATATTAATACTCAAATGAATTTCAAGCTTAAATGTATTATACTCAAAAATGTATATGAATGAAATAAAAGTCTAAATAAATGTAATCGAAAAAGTAAAATATATGGAAGCTTAGATAAAATTAATAAAAAAAACTTATACTTAAATGCTCAACATGTTTAAATTTGTATATCGACTGTAAATTTTTTAATTTTAAGAACGTATCGAGTTTTCAGCTAAAAATAACACCTTAATGGTTTATCTATTAAAAATTGAATACAACTTTTAACCTGTGATATTAGGCTTAGCATATAGAGTCGAAATTTGCAAATTTCAAGACAAAGATAAAAGTTTTAAATCTAAACAAGACCTCCAAAATTGTATTAAAATAATATATTAGATAGAAACTTACATAGAAGCGACGCTCGAAGAAGCCAAGACGATCACAGGATACCGCTTCCCATGGTGAATTAGTGATTTCTTGGTCTGGAAAATAAAACTAAAATTAGTAGTTTGAAATAAAAAATATACAATTCAAGTGGTTAACTCATCAATCTCGGAAGGCTGATGATGCTATAAATTATAATAAAGATACGCTTTACATGGTGAATTAGTGATATCATTGTATCTGAGATATCGAAAACTAAGATTAGTTTCTCCACCAAAAACATATACTAAATAATATATAGATATAGTTTTAATAAAAATGAGTTGAAGAAAACTAATTACAATAAAGCTAATAAGTGTCTTTTCCGATAATTAAATTCCATTATTCTCTCCCCATCATCGTATAAAATTATTTATCTAAAATTCGATAAGCTGTAATAGACAGGATTATTTAATTTCTATTGAGTCAATTGAATTAACGTGTGTGGGAATTATATATCAATTTTTTTCAGAGAAGGGGCTGAGGCAAGAAACTTTTCAATTTTGAAATCTGAGTTAATATTGTGATGTAAATTTGTAAAATTTTTCTAAAATTGAATAGAAAGGAACAAGCCCACGGATTCAATTTCAATCTGTTACATGACGCTAAAGAGAATTGTTTAAAAATTCGGATAAGTTACCATCTGATTTGATTGATTTTCAGTCAATCGACTCCTCTTTCAATAACGAATTTAAATAAATAACACTTAAATAGTAAAACTAAATTTTATTGCACAAATGGGATGAAATTATCTGGAGCGTCACTTATTAAGATGAGAAGTCGAGTCCGAGGCGCCGCATACTAATTGGCTCTCGTCAATGGAGTGTCTGGTCAAGCGGGCGGGGAGGGGGGAGCGGGGGGGTCTCCCAGGGGCGGAGGAGGCTAGACCTGTCCAGACCTGCTATCTGCATTTAATAAATAATAAATAGATTTATATATAAGTACTATATATATATATAAGCCGGAGTAATAAAAATGATTTTTACTTTCAGATAGGTATATATTCATATAATCATGATTATTTATATCTATATATAAGGTGACCATTAGGGTGGTCCTTATTTTGGGTATTTTCGAATTTTTACGCTGACAGAGGCTCATATGGTTCGAAATAAATAAAAAAAAATATCTCCCAAGTTTCAAGTCTCTATCTCAATTTTAACCTGTGCCGCACAGCGATGCAAGTTTCCCATCTAAATAACATGGGGTTTTTGGCATTGAACGATCAATTTTTTATTCCGGCCAAAGTAATGGTTCAAAAAATTTGAAACTCTGTAGACTTTATCCTTATAATAGTAGCTATCCCTCAGAATTTTTACAGATTTTTAGCTATTATAATTTTGGAGTCTATAACTTACTAACACTAAGATATAGCAGTATTTTATCTAGCTGTAACTCCAAAATTATAATAGCTAAAAATCTGTAAAAATTCTGAAGGATAGCTACTATTATAAGGATAAAGTCTACAGAGTTTCAAATTTTTTGAACAATTACTTTGGCCGGAATAAAAAATTGATCGTTCAATGCCAAAAACCCCATGTTATTTAGATGGGAAACTTGCATCGCTGTTGCGGCACAGGTTAAAAATTGAGATAGAGACTTGAAATTTGGGGATATTTTTTTATTTATTTCGAGTTAATTTTACTTTGTGACTTCTAGGTGGAAGTAATCGAAACATAGTTTGAATCCGGATTTAGAACATTAAGTGGGAGATAAATTTAACCGAATTTATCGCGCGGAGAATTTACCACTGCTCGAAGCCCCTAAAACCTTAGTAAATTGGATATTGAATTGTATCTAAGTTTCTGAGATTGGCTCGTGATCCCGGCTTCTTTTCCTTCTACTCTGTTCTTTTCACGATGGAGGGGCCAGCCCATACAGGCCTTTAGGGGATCCACCTTCTGGTGTATCTCCTTCTCACATCAATATCATTAAAAAAAAAAAAAAAAAAAAACCAGATATTGTGGTCTCCAGAGGCCAAAAAGGGATCAAATATCCAGTCCATTTATACGTATGTAGATATGTACCACTCGCAACCCTAAGTTTCAGTGCTATGAAATTCGAAACTTAAGCTCGGTAGGTATAGGCTAGAAGGAGTACAGAAAGGTTTTGGTTGAAATCGGAACACCCGAAGTTGACATTTACATGAAAGATTTTCCGTTTTTTGTGATTTTCTCAAAAAGGGCTCTAAAGTATTTTTTAAATTGCTGTACTTATCATGTCTCATAAGTTGATAATACTTGTATATTTTACATACAAGTAACTGATGCCGGAAATCATGACACATTATTTCTACAGAGCCGATTTTTATTTTAAAGTAAAATCAACTTATTCATCAACAATTTAAAATCTTACATCTTTCAATTGATTGACATTTACAACTGTAATTAATTATTTAATCAAATTAAACAAGCTCTAATCCATGGAAAAATTAATTAAAAAGCCAGAACACTACCAGGAGGTAATAATTAAAAACCGAATCGACCAAACTTTGTGGGGAGAGTACTATTTTTGGAAAATTAATCACTTTTCCATTTATTTTATATAGTAACTGATGCCGAGACTCCAGAAAAGTTATAATAAATTCACTCATAAATAAATAATTATTATCTATCTTCTAAAATCAATACCACATTTTTCTTTCATCAACTTGACGTGTGAAGAATTCCCTAGTAAATAGATAACGATTCGAGTCTTCGCATTTATTATTTGCACCCTTAATTATAACCCTGAGAAATCACTAACCTATAATTTCACGATTCTATTTTAAAATAACATTCGAAAATCCTAAATAATATTTATTGCAAGAAATAAAGGATATTATTAACTGGAAAAATCACGAGTTTCTTCCTCCTTTCTTCTCGATTCAAGATGTTATGGATAATGTTTAGTAATTGTAAGAAAACATATATTCATTCCTTGATTATATAGGATATCTATATAAATAAAAATGTACTGTTACGCTTAAGTGATACGTTGAAGGATCTCCGAAAGTTCTTCACCGATTTCTTTGAAATTTTCACACAACATTCCATTCAAATACACGAGTGTTTTTATATATAGTGTTTTTATAGATATCACACCTGTGGCATGTAAAAAATATTTTTTTCGAGGAAACAACGCCAGCGCCTCTCTGGGGGGGTAAAAGCAAACAAACAAGATGGCCGATAATAGCTTTTTGGAAATCTTTCAACTGTCAATATTATTTTTGGTTAAGGGAACAATTTTGACAAGTAATATATAATTCATTTACTGTTTTAATACCTATTCTATAATTATTTGCATTTTCAATTTATTTTCAAAACTATTATTATTTTTTAAATATATTTAAAAAAGTCGGGTCAGCTATTATCTATATAAATTTTAACCATAAAACGAGACGCTCCCCCGCCAGGGGCTAGGTGACGCCGGGCCGAAGGCCCGGGCGTCAGCTAGTAATTTATAAAATTATAATTATTATTAAAATTTTAAATCTTAGTTAATTTCTATTATAGATTATATCTTCCTTTCCCATCCTCTTATTATGAGGCTATCCAAAAATTTTATTTGAAATTGTCATATAGGCCTATACAGTGAACCCCTTCAAATCCGAACCCCGGAAATCCAAATTTTCGGGAAATCCGAACTCAAAAAGAGAAACTTATTTATTTAGTCATAAAAAAATTATGTATATATTCTGTGATATATCAGTTCATATTACACCCAAAAGAGGGCAGCTCTGGCAGCCTGATAAAAGATTGTTATTGACATAAGCTCAGTATTAAACATAACCTCAACAAGAAAACCTTTATAAAATTATCTCAATAAAGACATCTATATAAATATTAAATATTCTTTTATTTAAATAACACATGGTGTCAGGTGAAAAAACCGAAATCGAATAAAAATGGAAAATACGCAATTCAGACTAAAACCAATCATCTTCGATAAAACCTTGCCTCAAATATGGATAAAATGGAAAGGAATGTTTCTTCTGAACATGAAGGCAACCGGAAAATCAAAATCTAAAGATGAAGATATGAAAATTGCTATTCTTCTGACTCATATGGGGGAAGATGCCGTTGATGTCTTCAATACGTTCTCAGAAGAAAAGGATACGTTGGAAAAAACTATACTACTATTCGATAAGTATTGCATTCCAAACATTAATTATGCCATAGAAACATATAAATTCAATAGGTTGAAACACAATTCTGGTCAATCCTTTGAAACTTATTTAACTGAATTAAAATCTCAAGCTGCAAAATGTAATTTTATTTGTTCTGGTCCCACGTGTAAAAAATCATATTCTGAAAGAATGATTAAAGACCATATCATTGCTAATATCAACGATAAAGAAGTCCAACAAACATTATTAAAAGAGACCAAGGAACTTTCTTTGGAAGATATATTTCAAACATGCAAAGCTGCTGAGTTAGCTAAACAATACAGAGAAGATTTATTCAACATTAATGATAATAATGAATGTGATAATAAGGAGGTTAATTATACTAGAACTAAACAAATAAATAATAATCGATTTAAACCAAAAAATTTAACAAAATTTAAAAGAGATGATAGAAATGTTAAAATGGAAAATTATAATAATACGATGGATACTTTTAATAATGATAAACTATACAATTGCAAAAAATGTGGAACAAAGCACAAAAGAATGGCATGCCCGGCATATGGGCGGAGATGCAGTTTTTGTAACAAATTAAATCACTTTAAAAAATGGTGTTTTCATTTAAAAAACAGCCAAAATGTAAACGAAATCGAAAATTCTTCATCATCTGAATCAGTAGATTTTGAATGTGATAGTGTTGAAAGGGTAATAGACTATAATACCTTTTCTATTAATACAAATAAAAATGAAGATTTGTGGAAAGAATCTATATCTATTAATAAAATTCCTATTAAATTTAAACTCGACACTGCTAGTGATGTTAATATTTTACCATTAAAAATATTTAATAAACTAAAAATTAACAAATCTAAAATTATTAAGACTAAAATACGTATCAAATCATACGGAGGCTTTACAACCCAAACTATTGGTGAAATGAACTTAAAATGTTCATACAAAAATAAAAATAAAAATCTTGATTTTATTATAGTAGAGAATGACTCATCACCAATACTTGGAGCTGATTCATGTGTAGAATTCGGTTTTCTAAAAAGGCTTTATACGCTTAGTGATAACAAAAAGGATTTTAATGAAAATACTATTAAAAATGAAACCGAATATAATAATGATAATCAAATTAATACTGATGATAACACAATAAAAATTGAAAATAAAAAATTTGAAAGTTCTCCTATAAATAATGATAATAAATTAAAATTTAATTTTAAAAATGAACAAGAAAATAATAAAGAAATAAAATTTCAACAAGATTTAAAAAGAAAAGAAAATGAAGAGATAAATATTAGTGGTGATGTTAATATCAAATCTACTAGTGAAATAAAAGAAGTACAAGAAAACGAATCCAAAGATATCCCAGATCTTTCCAAATTGGATGATGCTTTTAAGCATTTAATGGAAGAAACAACTGTCCCAGATGTTCCAACTCTAGATATTTCTCAAAAAGATCAAAGTAAAGAGGAACCTTTAAATGAAACTTCTCATATCTCTGAGAACTCGTCAAAAGATGGAGAAATTATCAAAGAAAATCGTTCTCATCAAAAGCATGAATCAACTTTACTTGATTATACAAACGATGATGAAAATGATGTTGATTTAAAAGATACCGCTGAAAAGGGCTCGAATTTAGCTGTGATTTTGAACAAAGAAAAAACATTAACACCTAAGAAAAAAGAAGAAAATGAAATAGATTATGATCCATTATCTCCAACTAGTCCTATTTTGAATAAAAAAACAATACGGCGAATAGTAACTTCTTTAAAAAATCAAACTTCATTATTAACTTCTGAATCCACATCTAATCCATCCACATCTAATCAATTCACCATTATAAAGAATCAAAACGAAATAGAAAATAAAGATGATGATAGCAAAACCAACACAAATAAACAGGTTGCAAAATCAAAGCATAAAAATGAAGGAAATACCGAGCATAAAAAATCTGATGTGAATCGCACTAAAATGTTACCAAATGAAACTAAAAAAAAATATTATTTCACCTAATTCAGAAAAATCTGAACCCAAAGTGCCTTTACCAAATAGTAAAATACAATTGTCCCCATTATTAACTAAACCACATGCAAGACAACAAATTCGTGTCCACAAAGAGAAAAATAATAAAGCAATTCAGAATATTGGACCAAGACTCAATTATATAAAAACATCAAGTCCCTATTACCCAAGATCAAACGAACTATCAGAAAAGGGAGTGGGTATTGCAAAAAACTTGATAAAAAAAAAAAAAAAAAAAAAAAAAAAAAAAAAATCAATCAACTCAGGAGGAGACATCCACAGCGCTTTGTTAGAATATAGAGCTACTCCATTAACCGGTCTCAAGTATTCGCCAAGCCAACTCCTAATGGGACGTCTGCTAAGAACGAAGATCCCGACGAGCGCTGAACTACTTCTTCCCTCTACACCAGATGAAGACCTGAGAACCAGGATGGAGGAATTAAAAATAAAAAGTAAGGTCTTTCATGATAGGACTTCTAAAAAGAAAGAAGAGTTCAAAATGAATGACCCAATATATATAAAAGACAAAGACTTATGGATAGAAGGTCACATCATTAAAACCCTTCCTGAACCAAGATCTTATCTAGTTAAAGATAAAAATGGGAACAAGCTTAGGAGGAACTCTATACATCTTAGAAGAAGAAGAACTCAAGATTTGTCTCCACAAAAACGCAGCCCACCTGAGAGAACGGACACGGCGCCCAGACCAGAAGAAGGCCAGATGAAGACCCGTTCTGGAAAAACCTTAAGACCTAAATAAACTGTATATATTTGTACCATAATATTATACTCAAAAGGAAGGTGTGATATATCAGTTCATATTACACCCAAAAGAGGGCAGCTCTGGCAGCCTGATAAAAGATTGTTATTGACATAAGCTCAGTATTAAACATAACCTCAACAAGAGAAACCTTGTATAAAATTATCTCAATAAAGACATCTATATAAATATTAAATATTCTTTTATTTAAATAACACATATTCTACATTATAACCTTATTTTAAATAATTAGTTGAAAAATTAACAAAGAAGTACAGTTAGCATACCTAACAAAGTGTAAATGTGTCTACATACTTATGTCATCCAGGATTGAAAAACGGTAAAAGTTGGTTATTGAAATTCTTTAGGTTAATCACTTTGCAAAAACAATGAAATAATAATAGAAACACACAAAATATCACTTAATCTTTCACTTGATATCAGTTATCTTCAATTGTCGAAGCTGCTTTCGGCTAATCCGAACAAATTGAAATCCGAACAGGCTACAGCCCCAATTAGTTCGGATTTGAGGGGTTTCACTGTAGTACATTTTCAAGTAATTGTGTACTTGTCTGTTTTACCCTTGCTAGATCTTTTGAGCTGTGATCTTTTTAATTATTTTTCAAGTTTTTATTGATTCAAATAAATTGTACCATAAACTTACAAATTATCTATTACTTTTTAAGTACTTAATATTTTTTAGTTTTTTTACCCTATGTGTTTTTGAGATTTGGATAGTCTCCTTGGAAAGCTAAGAATATTTTAGAAAAATCAGTTTCTTAAAAATTATTTGCTTTTTAAAATTACATGTTTTATGAATTTCGAATTTTTCTGTTTACTTAAGCCCTCCGAACTATAATTATATTTTTTCCAAAAATTTTAAATTTCCTCTCGCTTATTTCTATTTATCTATAACTGAGAATTTTTTTTAAACATATTATGTTATTTCTTTTATCCCAATCTTTCTTTCACGTTTCGACAACTCAAGAACGGAAAGTTCGTAGAAATTTCTCTCTAAGGCTAACATTTCTCGTTTTCTCCTAAACCAGATCTATATCTGATTAAATTTTGAACTTTCCAGCTTCAAAATAACACTACAAGCTATTGAATCGTTAATAAATGGAAAGATACCACTTGGTACAATTATTTGTATTAATAAACTAAATTATTTTACAATGCTTTGCTTTCACATCAAGAAAATTTCTATACTTACGGCAAGAGTACTGAGCCTTAAAAATATTCCCCCTTTTTAACCGACTTCAAAAAAAGTAAAAGGTCCTCAATTCATCGGAAACTTTTTGTTTTTAATATGTTCAGCGATAGTTTTTTACTACGTGGGCCGATTTGGATGATTGTTTTTTTATTGGAAAGGAAGTACCTTAGGGGTGGTCCCATTTTAATTTGGTCAAGTTCCGATGATATGATCAATGACCAAAATAATGAAATCTTCCATTCTTATGAGCACCTAAACGATGAGAGAGTGGAAAAAGAGAAGTCTAGTAATTGCCTACCTGCAGGCGTCTTCTCTGCTCGAAGCTCTGCTATGGAAAAGACCCTCGGCGTCTGTCGGAATCTTCACTGAAAAAAAGACAAATTACATTTAATAATATGTTGATATATTACAATTTATATCATTAAAGCTTATGTTAAAAATAATTTAAATAAATAATAAAAAACATGGTTTCAAACAAATTTTTCTAAAATAAAATAAACTGCAACGGATCGTTGCTAAACTTTATCCAAAGTCATTTGAAATATTAATATGTTTATTCCTTTATTATTAATCAGATATCACTGGCTATTTGAAGTCCATGTTGACTTAAATTCAAAAATAGCCATCGATTCTCATCTAATACTTGAGGAATAACCATTCTACATTGGATTTTTGACGTTTCGATTATTATTGGTAACCATTGCTGAAGACATGGAGGAATCGGCTTAAAATCAAAAATAACGATCGATTCTTATCTAATACTAGAGGAATAACCTTATTGCATTCCATTTTTGATGTTTTGACTATTAATTAATAATATAACCTCTACTGAAAACACGGAAGAATACCGAGTCGAAATTTAAACCCTACATTAAGCCTCCTAAGGTAGTTCTTATTTAGGACTTGGGGGCTCAAAGTAGATTCTATTTCCATGTTAAATTAGGTCAGACTTTGGACCGCAAAGCGGTACAAATTTCCCGTTTTACCAGTTTGGGGTTCAAAGTCGGTTCTGATGGGAATAAAAATTAGGGCCTATTTTGGACCCCTATAACCTATTGGATCATAATAAAAATAATAAATAAATAAATAATAATAATAATAATTATTATTATTATTATATTGTCTTTATTTTTTTTACATAGTTGCCGGGGTATTTACCCAAGGCAAAAATTTATGTACAAAAGTTGTTATTTTACTTAGGGAAAGTGGTGTAGGTTTTAGGTGAAACATGATATTAATTAATAAAGTAAAGGGTGTGTCAGTTTTAACCTGTAAACTCCTGATGATGGACTAATAATCCGAAATATATTGAGTTTGTATAAACCTCTTTGAGTTTTATTTCATTCACTGTGAAACTACACACCCTTTACTTTATTAATTAAACTATATGTTGTTTGTACATATTCTTAATTTAAAGAAAAAAACTGAACAACTTTCTCTTTATAAGAACTATTTTTTTAAACAAGATCAAATAAAAAAAAAATATTAAATCAATTAGATCTCAAAAAAACTCTAACAATTATGTTTAAGAATTCATTTCAACTTAATTATCAAATAATAATGATTAAATATTTCCATTATTAAATAAATAATTTTTAGTAATAATTATTAAATATTAAATTATTAATCATTATTATTTGATAATTAAGGTTGAAGAGTTCTCACGATTGTTAAAAAAATAATTAATTAAGGATTTTTTTTATTTCCGAATTATTTTTTTAGTTAGGATATCGTATAAAAAATAGTTCTAATGAAAGTTGTTCAGATTTTTTATGAGTATATGCACAGAAACATATAGGTTAATTAATAAAGTAAAGGGTGTGTAGTTTCACAGTGAATGAAATAAAACTCAAAGAGGTTTATACAAACTCAATATATTTCGGATTATTAGTCCATCATCAGGAGTTTACAGGTTAAAAACTACACACCCTTTACTTTATTAATTAATATCATGTTTCACCTAAAACCTACACCACTTTCTCTAAGTAAAAAAAAATATAGGTTTCTATTTAAAAACAGAACTTGACCTTAAAAATACCCTATAAAAGCCTAATAGTCTAGGTCAGGGGTCGGCAACCTTTTGAGACGGAAGAGCCAAAAGTTACAATTTACAAAATTTCCCAGTTTTTAAAGAGCCACTAACATTTTTGTTTCAATATTATGGTATTTGATTAGGATTAGGTATATAAATTTGATTTTTGATTTAAAATAAATAGCTTTAAATATGAAATAATATTTATTCATATAAAAACATACAAATGTTTCGCACAAAACATATTAAAGTATTTTAGCTAGCTCTTCTAGATTAATAAAATTAGTAATCAAATAATATAACTATAATTATTGAATAATAGATAGTTACATCAATGGGAGCATTGGCCTTGCATGCCTTTTGAAAGTTTGGTTAAATCTGGCTCATAACTTGTTGTTTTGAAAATAAAATAATATAATTATTAATATTTGCGCATGGAACTGGAGAGCCGCATCTTGACATCGAAAGAGCCGCATGCGGCTCGCGAGCCGCAGGTTGCCGACCCCTGTTCTAGGTCAATAAACAATAGAGTATAATTAAAAATTTGAATTTTTATTTAAATCACACATGATTAATTATAACTATTTATTTGTTTCAATAAATAATTATAATTTAATAAAAATTCAAATTTTATTCAAATTAATCACAAAAATAAAAGCTTCAACAGCTTCATTACTAATATAAATAAACTTTTATTTGAAACTTTTTCTCATATAATGCACTGTTTTTGTGTAATAAGACTGTCTCGAAGAAAAAAAAAAAAAAACTCACCCGGTATAATGAGCACGTGTTTATCTTAGGGAAAATGCGTTGAGAGCTTTCGAGATTCTTTATAAAAACAAGAGACCAATTTTGGAAAAATATTAAAAATAAATAAATAAAAACTTACTGTAGATTTTCCAAATTCACCTTCCGTTGAATTCATTTTCATTTCCATTGAGATAGTCAATAATAAATAAAGTGAAGACGAGAAGACAAATTAAATCCAAACCACGTGTTCTAGTCTGGGTGAAGAGTTGTTTCCTCAACTACAGACAGTCAAAGAATAAAATTTTTTTCTAAAAGGTCTGGACCATTTAGAAATTCCATTCCAGATATCCCCCCCACTCTAGTTAAGCAACCCACGCAGGTTTTCCAGGTCAGGTAGAAGAAAATGAAGACAAACAAAAAACCCTCTATATTCGGAAATCGGAAACAGACCCAACACAAATAGAGAGAACCTTTCTTTTCTTACAATATGTTTTTTTTTTTCTCTGGCCAGAGAAAATGCCGTGAAAAAATAAAAATAATTTTTAAGAAAAAAATAAAAACCGACTTCAAAAAATTAAATGCAACAAATAAAATACACTAAAAGGTATAAAATAATTATTATCTTATTTAGTTACAACTAAACGACGAAATATTAACATGAAATTACTTTTTGAAGTCGGTACCAAACAAACTATACCTATAAGCGAGCGTACCCGCCAAACGTACTAAGTAAGATCCGTCGAGTGCGATTCATAAAAGGTATATGTTTGGCACCAACTTCAAAAAGTAATTTCATGTTAATATTTCGTCGTTTAGTTGTAACTAAATAAGATAATAATTATTTTATACCTTTTAGTGTATTTTATTTGTTGCATTTAATTTTTTGAAGTCGGTTTTTATTTTTTTCTTAAAAATTATTTTTATTTTTCTCTTTTTAGTGATGTTATTAATAGTGATCATATCATCAGAACTTGACCAAATTAATATGACACCATCCCTAAGACACCCCCTTTCGGATAAAAAAAGAACCATCGAAATCGGTTCATAAACAAAGAGGTTAGGTCTAAACAAACCTAATAAAAAAGGTCTAATACCTATGAAAAAAAAACGAAAAAAAATGGGACCAATCGGAAGCTAGACTGGACCCAATGCAAAAAAAATTTTCAAAATCGGTTGACAATTGGCGGAGATATGAGGTAACATAGGCACAAAAAAAAATTCAGTCGAATAGAGAACCTCCTCCTTTTTTGAAGTCGGTTAAAAATAAGCTGACGTGTTCTGATGTGGCCATCCACTTGACTTTACCATACAACCTGGCCCCTCACTTATATTTAATATTTAATAAAATTATTTATAATCATGTAGGGGGGGGGGGGTTAGTTTTTGCATTTTTAGACTCCTGGGGGCCCACTGATTATGTATACAAAATTTGGTTGAGTTTGGTACAAGTTTCCCCCCTCCCCCATTTTGTTGAGTTTGGTCAAATGGCCTAGATTTTTAATTTTTAGCCCCACCCCTCCACCCAAGGGCGGATCCAGGAATTTTTTATGGGGGGGGGGGTGAATGTATATAAGGTGCCCGATGTATATAAGATCTACTTTTTATCTCGAAAGTGTGTCTCGATCGAATTGTCCAAGCGGGGGGGGGGGGTCAGGACGCCCCCCCCCACACACACACTTATATTTAGAACTTTATTTAAAAAATAAATGTTTTTTTTACAAATTTTTTTGCCAGGCACGGGCCTCTATGGGGGGGGGGGCGCCCCCCCCCCCCTGGATCCGCCCTTGCCTCCACCCCCCTTAATTTTGGGTCGATATGCACCAAAATCTAATCAGCTCTTAATCTCAATGGACCAAAACTACGTGTGAAATTTGGTTTCGATATTCACACTAGTTTTTGAGCTAGCTCGTCCACAAAAATTTGGTAACGCACAGACTAACTACAACAGACATTTTGACAAAACAATTATTATCTCGAAAAATATAATTTTTTCGATGTTCACTTATTAGGGCTTTTTTGTAGACCGAAATGCCATGGTTTCGCTCAATTTTTTTAATCAAAATAGTTTCAGCCGTTTTTGAGATATTTCGAAAAAAAGAAGGAAAAAAACCACTTTTTTCATGCACGATTACAATACTTGACCATACCCTGTATGGTAAAGTAAAAATAAGTTAAATTAATTCAAATGCATTCTGTAACGTAAATTCGTCCCTTGTTGAGAATAACCCTATTAATTCGTTTACCATAAATTTTAATGGAATATTATAATTCTTATTTAAATCATTTAATGTATTAGTTATTCATGTTATACCTATTTAAGGTAGTTGTTCCGCCAAATGGGTTTTCTTAGGATTTTTCTGAAATTTAGATATATTATTATTTAAATACTTCTGCATCGATTGGTGGCAAAACGAAATTTATGAATAATACAGTTTCGGAGATATTAAATTTCAAAACAAACAAGGACATACAGGATTTTAAAGTCAACGATGCAACTGATCTTCTTGCCAAAATGGCGATTAATAAGGCGGCTGTTGATTTTTAACCGACTTCAAAAAAGGAGGAGGTTCTCTATTCGATTGAATTTTTTTTTTTTTTTTTTTTTTTTTTTGTGCCTATGTTACCTCATATCTCCGCCAATTCTCAACCGATTTTGAAAATTTTTTTTGCATTGGGTCCAGTCTAGCTTCCGATTGGTCCCATTTTTTTTTCGTATTTTTTTCATAGGTATTAGACCTTTTTTATTAGGTTTGTTTAGACCTAACCTCTTTGTTTATGAACCGATTTCGATGGTTCTTTTTTTATCCGAAAGGGGGTGTCTTAGGGATGGTGTCATATTAATTTGGTCAAGTTCTGATGATATGATCACTATTAATAACATCACTAAAAAGAGAAAAATAAAAATAATTTTTAAGAAAAAAATAAAAACCGACTTCAAAAAATTAAATGCAACAAATAAAATACACTAAAAGGTATAAAATAATTATTATCTTATTTAGTTACAACTAAACGACGAAATATTAACATGAAATTACTTTTTGAAGTTGGTGCCAAACATATACCTTTTATGAATCGCACTCGACGGATCTTACTTAGTACGTTTGGCGGGTACGCTCGCTTATAGGTATAGTTTGTTTGGCACCGACTTCAAAAAGTAATTTCATGTTAATATTTCGTCGTTTAGTTGTAACTAAATAAGATAATAATTATTTTATACCTTTTAGTGTATTTTATTTGTTGCATTTAATTTTTTGAAGTCGGTTTTTATTTTTTTCTTAAAAATTTTTCTCAAATATTTTTAGAAGACTCGAAAAAGTTTTTTAAAAATCAATTAAAGAATTCCTGGTATGATGAGTGGGCGAGGGAGAATGCAATCCTTAAGAGAGTCAAACCTAACATTTGTCCACTAAGTACATATGATATGCCTAGAAGAATGCAAACCAAATTAATACGTCTACGAATAGGGCACTGCTTTTTCTCACATGGGTTCTTGATTCTTAGAGAAAATACCCCATGGTGTGGTATATGCAACTCTAGAATCACAGTGGACCATGTATTAATTGAGTGTCCTTTATATAGTTCTGCAAGATTAAATTTTAATATTGGAAATATATCTATCCTAAATCTTCTAGGAAATCAAGAAAATTTTGAAAATTTGTTCGGGTATTTAGATAAAATAGGGCTTCTAAATTTAATTTAATTTTTTTTTTTAACACTTGACAAAACCAATAACAGGTTACGTTTTGTTCTGTGATATTTTTGAGTTATTGTTGCTATCACTTATTAGATATTTATTGAATACTATTTCGAACTCTATTGGCGTAAACTGTAAAACAACGGACAGATGGATATGACCTGATAAAAAAAAAAAAAAACTAGATTGAGACAGATGATTAAATGGATAAGATAGGTTTTCTGAGGCGCTAATGGCCCTGGCAGTCGATGCGCCCTTAAAAAAAAAAAAAAAAAAAATAAAAAATCGAGATTTTCAGGCTCTTTAACATTGCACTATACGGGATATCGGAAAATTTACATACATATTTAATTATAATTAAAAAACTGTTCTTACCATTTTTATAAAACCAAACCAACATTAAACAATAACCAATATATTGTTGCGACACACTGTTGGTTTTTGGTTGCAACCCTTCTTGACCAGAGAAAGGTTGGCGATTTGTCGATTTTATCTCGAAGATAGATCCCCGCGAATGGTCTTGGTAACGGGCCCAAGCGATTCGGCCTGTTTAAGCCCTGGTGCTGATTTGAAGAGGGAGAGATTGTTCAAAGAAAGAGATTATTTCATATTGGTTTATTTTTATTAGTAAATTATAAATACACTTGTCTCCAAAACTGATGGCTGGAGAGCCTCATCTCTTAACTCCAAATTAACAACTGACCATCTCTGGACTTCAAACTAGGACTGATCTCCAAGTGGATTTCAAAATCGACTGCCCCAACTGGGCCTCCAATTTCGACTGGCAAACTCTCTCAACTGCCTTAGCCTGCTTCTGGAAATTTCCCAAAAAGCCAATGAATTTATAAATCAACATCTGGAACCAAAAGCCATTGACATTTATTTATGACTCGCTTTAAGAACCATCTGACTCTCAGGTCCAGGAAGCTGTAAAGTTCCTTTCCTATTGTCAAAAAGGGGAAAGGGGCCTTCCCATTTGCAAATCAAAGGAGCCGATGACAAAACATTACCCTTAAGAATAATTATATTTATATTCAAGGAAAATATCGTCAGCGGCACAACAACATATTTTAAGACAATTTTGATTCATAGTTACAACACAGTTTCTGAGATAATAATGAATAACTGTATCTAAAAAAAAATTCTAGCTAAAAACATTTTGGCAACAGCGCATTTATTTAACCAGTGAAAGAGAAAATTGTAGAAAGAGCGCGTGCGCTAGATTTTTTCAAAATTATAATTTTCATAAGATGTAACCAGGCGCGGATCCAACCTCTGATTTGGGGGGGGGGGTCGCCGGTAAAAAAGATCTAAACGTTTTGATACGAAATTTTTCACCCATTATTATTTTCAAGGGAGGGGGGGAAGAAACGCCCCCCCCCCACATAGAACTATTATTTTTTTTTTTTTTATAAATTTTATTAAACCAATTATTTTACATTAATTAATGTATACATTGTATTTTTGCTTCGATTCCGGAGATTACTTCTCCACCATCGAGTGTCCTTATTCATCTTTAGTCCTTGTTTTTAATAAGAGGAAAAATCTAATTAGATAAAAAAAACCTCTTTTCCGATAATTATTTCAATTCCATTATTCCCCAATCAAGTCGATTGGTATCCCACCTCCTATTTTTATTATTATTATGTTTACTCTTTAAAGTATATAAGTTTAATTTTTTTTCTGGATAAGGGTAATAATTTTTTACTTTACCATACAGGGTGTATGGTCAAGTATTGTAATCGTGCATGAAAGAAGCGTTTTTTTTCTTCTTTTTTTTCGAAATAATAATTGTTTTGTCAAAATGTCTGCTAGTCTGTTAGTTAGTGGGTCTGTGCGTTACCAAATTTTTGTGGACGAGCTAGCTCAAAAACTAGTGTGAATATCAAAACCAAATTTCACAAGTAGTTTTGGTCCATTGAGATTAAGAGCTGATTAGATTTTGGTGCATATCGACCTAAAATTAAGGGGGGGGAGGGGGGTTAAAATTTAAAATTATAATCTTTTCAAACTAAAAAAACAAGAAAAATGAAATATACTATAAAATAAACTTATAATAATGAAAATAATTTTTTTCTGGGGCCAAAATTGGGGGGGGGGGGGCAAAAAAAATCTAGGCCATTTTAGCAAACTCAACCAAATTTTGTATACCTACATAATCAATGGGCCCCAGTAGCTTAAAAATCCAAAAACTATCCCCCCCCCTACATGATTATCAATAATTTTATTAAATATTAAATATAAGAGAGGGGCCAGGGCGTATGGTAAAGTCAAGTGGATGGCCACATCGGAACGTGCCAATTTTTTTCGTCTGAAATGTGAGGAAAAACATTTTCGAGCATGATTATTTCTAATCGAATGTTTCAATTGACTTAGTAAAGAAAATTGAACTGATATAAACGATATAATATAAAATGTATTTTATCAGTCATTTTATCTGTCATTTTAATGTCATGTATAAAAATATTCAATCTCTTACAATGATGCCAAATTTGTCAAACGAGCACGGGATTGGCTAGATTTGGTACATAAACAGCAAAAAGTTTTGGCCTTATGAACTATGAATCCTTATTGTCTGTTCTATATACTCTAGCATTAACTTTTGGCTGGTATTGTCGCGAAACAACTACCTTAAAAAAGCCGTAAGTTAAAAATAACCATTATTTCCAAACGGATAGATAAATAAATAAATAAATCTGGTAACAGAAACTTGTGGGTTCCCTTGTTTAACCGACTTCAAAAAAGGAGGAGGTTCTCAATTCGACTGATTTTTTTTTTTGTGTCTATGTTACCTGATATCTTCGCCAATTGTGAACCGATTTTGATGATATTTTACTTTACCATACAGGGTATGGTCAAGTATTGTAATCGTGCATGAAAAAAGTGGTTTTTTTCCTTCTTTTTTTCAAAATATCTAAAAAACGGCTGAAACTATTTCGATTAAAAAAATTGAGCGAAACCATGGCATTTCGGTCTACAAAAAAGCTCTAATAAGTGAACATCGAAAAAATTATATTTTTTGAGATAATAATTGTTTTGTCAAAATGTCTGTTAGTTAGTTAGTCTGTGCGTTACCAAATTTTTGTGGACGAGCTAGCTCAAAAACTAGTGTGAATATCGAAACCAAATTTCACACGTAGTTTTGGTCCATTGAGATTAAGAGCTGATTAGATTTTGGTGCATATCGACCCAAAATTAAGGGGGGTGGAGGGGGGTTAAAAATTAAAAATCTAGGTCGTTTGAGCAAACTCAACCAAATTTTGTATACATAATCAGTGGACCCCCAGAAGTCTAAAAATGCAAAAACTAACCGCCCAAAATGGGGGGGGGGGGGGAGGGTCAAAAAATGAAAATCTTGGCCATTTACCAAACTCAACCAAATTTTGTATACATAATCAGTGGGTCCCCAGGAGTCTAAAAATGCAAAAACTAACCCCCCTCCCCTACATGATTATAAATAATTTTATTAAATATTAAATATAAGTGAGGGGCCAGGTTGTATGGTAAAGTCAAGTGGATGGCCACATCAGAACACGTCAGCTTATTTTCATTTTCATCTAGTTCCATTGGTCCCGTTTTTTTTTCATTGGTATTGGACCTTTTTTGCTATGTTTGTTCAGGCATAACTTCTTTGTTTATGAACCGATTTCGATGATTCTTTTTTTATTGGAAAGAGGGTACCTTAGGGGTGGTCCCATATTAATTTGGTCAAGTTCTGATGATATGATCAATGACGAAATAACGTAAATCTCCAATTCTTATGAGCAAATAATCGAAATTATAATAAATAAAATCTTTTATAAAAAAATCAATCTTAAAACATTCATTTAAAACCCGCAAACGTTTCGAGAGAATTTCTATATTTATGAATTGAATTTTATTATCATTTTCTGATGATGAGGATGGAGGATGGAGGAGGATAACCAATCGACTTGATTGGGGAATAATGGAATTGAAATAATTATCGGAAAAGAGGTTTTTTTTATCTAATTAGATTTTTCCTCTTATTAAAAACAAGGACTAAAGATGAATAAGGACACTCGATGGTGGAGAAGTAATCTCCGGAATCGAAGCAAAAATACAATGTATACATTAATTAATGTAAAATAATTGGTTTAATATTTATCATTCGGCAACAACACGGACTAAAAACATTATCGCAAGCACGAGAAGATCAAGAACAGTCGATGGTGGGGATGTAATCTCCGAAGTCGAAGCTCAAATAAAATGTATACGCTAATGCATGTAAAATAATTGGTTCAATAAAATTTATTATTTATTTGATTCATTCGCCCGACACTTTATCCTATTTATTTAGCTGTTTAGCTAGTTTTACGGACAAGATGTCCAATACAGAAAAAGAAACATATACAGGATACAATATTAAAACAATATGGATATAATAAACCAGATAGGTATCAGTGAGAAAAAAAAAACAAACTTATTACACTGAAGTGGTTTTTACAATGTGGCTGATGGTTTTAGGATGATTTTTTTGAGTTGTTGAGGAGTTGTGCTGGAAAGGTCAAGATTGGTCGAGTGTTTATTTGCTAGTGTTTGAATTCTGTCAATGGCGTTGATTTTACCGAAGTTAAGCCCGGTTCACACCAGGCGTTTTTCGCTGATGGCGGCTTTCCTTGAGGGCTTGGCTGCCGCTAGATGTCGTGATAGATTTTTAGTTGTTGGCTTCACACTCTGCTATTTGCAGTAAGGCTGGATTTATTCTAAAAGCAGGATCAGATGCGTGCGCACACAATCGCTCAGCAGTTGTCAAAAAAAAAAATGGCTGGCAATAATATAATTGGAGAGGTTATTAATCGTAGACGAACTGCAATTATTGCTTTTTTTATTAATTTGTGAAAAACGGCGAAAACAAAAACGTTTGAACAATCCGCCCAGACTGTGGTGTCGTCCATGGTTATTGCGGCTTCCCGATTGGTTTACCATGCGCATGTCACCCACGTGATAAAATACTGCTTTCCGATTGGTTCTCTCCCTAATTTTCCAAGCAATCTATCAGGAGATAAAATAATTTTTAAGAAAAAAATAAAAACCGACTTCAAAAAATTAAATGCAACAAATAAAATACACTAAAAGGTATAAAATAATTATTATCTTATTTAGTTACAACTAAACGACGAAATATTAACATGAAATTACTTTTTGAAGTCGGTGCCAAACAAACTATACCTATAAGCGAGCATACCCTCCAAACGTACTAAGTAAGATCCGTCGAGTGCGATTCATAAAAGGTATATGTTTGGCACCAACTTCAAAAAGTAATTTCATGTTAATATTTCGTCGTTTAGTTGTAACTAAATAAGATAATAATTATTTTATACCTTTTAGTGTATTTTATTTGTTGCATTTAATTTTTTGAAGTCGGTTTTTATTTTTTTCTTAAAAATTATTTTTATTTTTCTCTTTTTAGTGATGTTATTAATAGTGATCATATCATCAGAACTTGACCAAATTAATATGACACCATCCCTAAGACACCCCCTTTCGGATAAAAAAAGAACCATCGAAATCGGTTCATAAACAAAGAGGTTAGGTCTAAACAAACCTAATAAAAAAGGTCTAATACCTATGAAAAAAAATCGAAAAAAAAATGGGACCAATCGGAAGCTAGACTGGACCCAATGCAAAAAAAATTTTCAAAATCGGTTGACAATTGGCGGAGATATGAGGTAACATAGGCACAAAAAAAAAAAAAAAAAAAAAAAAAAAATTCAGTCGAATAGAGAACCTCCTCCTTTTTTGAAGTCGGTTAAAAATAGAACATTTTAATACAAAATCAACAATATTTTAACCTTATCCATACACATCTAATTTCTATCAATAAAAATTTTTAAGAAAAAAATAAAAACCGACTTCAAAAAATTAAATGCAACAAATATAAAAATACACTAAAAGGTATAAAATAATTATTATCTTATTTAGTTACAACTAAACGACGAAATATTAACATGAAATTACTTTTTAAAGTCGGTGCCAAACAAACTATACCTATAAGCGAGCGTACCCGCCAAACGTACTAAGTAAGATCCGTCGAGTGCGATTCATAAAAGGTATATGTTTGGCACCAACTTCAAAAAGTAATTTCATGTTAATATTTCGTCGTTTAGTTGTAACTAAATAAGATAATAATTATTTTATACCTTTTAGTGTATTTTTATATTTGTTCACTTAATTTTTTGAAGTCGTTTTTATTTTTTTCTTAAAAAATTTTATTTTTCTCTCTTTTTAACCGACTTCAAAAAAGGAGGAGGTTCTCTATTCGATTGAATTTTTTTTTTTTTTTTTTTTTTTTTTGTGCCTATGTTACCTCATATCTCCGCCAATTGTCAACCGATTTTGAAAATTTTTTTTGCATTGGGTCCAGTCTAGCTTCCGATTGGTCCCATTTTTTTTTCGATTTTTTTTCATAGGTATTAGACCTTTTTTATTAGGTTTGTTTAGGTTTGTTTAGACCTAACCTCTTTGTTTATGAACCGATTTCGATGGTTCTTTTTTTATCCGAAAGGGGGTGTCTTAGGGATGGTGTCATATTAATTTGGTCAAGTTCTGATGATATAATCACTATTAATAACATCACTAAAAAGAGAAAAATAAAAATTTTTAAGAAAAAAATAAAAACCGACTTCAAAAAATTAAGTGCAACAAATATAAAAATACACTAAAAGGTATAAAATAATTATTATCTTATTTAGTTACAACTAAACGACGAAATATTAACACGAAATTACTTTTTGAAGTTGGTGCCAAACATATACCTTTTATGAATCGCACTCGACGGATCTTACTTAGTACGTTTGGCGGGTACGCTCGCTTATAGGTATAGTTTGTTTGGCACCGACTTTAAAAAGTAATTTCGTGTTAATATTTCGTCGTTTAGTTGTAACTAAATAAGATAATAATTATTTTATACCTTTTAGTGTATTTTTATATTTGTTGCACTTAATTTTTTGAAGTCGGTTTTTATTTTTTTCTTAAAAATTTTTATTTTTCTCTTTTTAGTGATGTTATTAATAGTGATTATATCATCAGAACTTGACCAAATTAATATGACACCATCCCTAAGACACCCCCTTTCGGATAAAAAAAGAACCATCGAAATCGGTTCATAAACAAAGAGGTTAGGTCTAAACAAACCTAAACAAACCTAATAAAAAAGGTCTAATACCTATGAAAAAAAATCGAAAAAAAAATGGGACCAATCGGAAGCTAGACTGGACCCAATGCAAAAAAAATTTTCAAAATCGGTTGACAATTGGCGGAGATATGAGGTAACATAGGCACAAAAAAAAAAAAAAAAAAAAAAAAAAAAATCAATCGAATAGAGAACCTCCTCCTTTTTTGAAGTCGGTTAAAAAAACTTAATTTATATAAATAAAAATATTTATCTCTCTATTATATTCTAAAATTTACTAATAAATTTTTGGACATACGATTTAGAAATAATTTAAGCAAAGAAATTCATGGTAACATCTATTTTGAGTTTCATTAAATTAGATAGTCATAATTCAAATTATCTATACTTATGCCTATTATGATATGCATGCAAGGATTATATTAAGCATAGAGTTTGATTCATAAAATGTATATGTTTGCACGACTTCAAAAAGTGATTTCATGTTAATAATTCGTCTTTAGTTATAACTAAATTAGTAATAATTATTTTATACTTTTAGCGTTATTTTATTTGTTGCATTTCTTTTTTAACCGACTTCAAAAAAGGAGGAGGTTCTCTATTCGACTGAATTTTTTTTTTTTTTTTTTTTTGTGCCTATGTTACCTCATATCTCCGCCAATTGTCAACCGATTTTGAAAATTTTTTTTGCATTGGGTCCAGTCTAGCTTCCGATTGGTCCCATTTTTTTTTCGTTTTTTTTTCATAGGTATTAGACCTTTTTTATTAGGTTTGTTTAGACCTAACCTCTTTGTTTATGAACCGATTTCGATGGTTCTTTTTTTATCCGAAAGGGGGTGTCTTAGGGATGGTGTCATATTAATTTGGTCAAGTTCTGATGATATGATCACTATTAATAACATCACTAAAAAGAGAAAAATAAAAATAATTTTTAAGAAAAAAATAAAAACCGACTTCAAAAAATTAAATGCAACAAATAAAATACACTAAAAGGTATAAAATAATTATTATCTTATTTAGTTACAACTAAACGACGAAATATTAACATGAAATTACTTTTTGAAGTCGGTGCCAAACATATACCTTTTATGAATCGCACTCGACGGATCTTACTTAGTACGTTTGGCGGGTACGCTCGCTTATAGGTATAGTTTGTTTGGTACCGACTTCAAAAAGTAATTTCATGTTAATATTTCGTCGTTTAGTTGTAACTAAATAAGATAATAATTATTTTATACCTTTTAGTGTATTTTATTTGTTGCATTTAATTTTTTGAAGTCGGTTTTTATTTTTTTCTTAAAAATTATTTTTTTTTTTTTGAATTCGGTTTTATTTATTTTTTTTTTATATTAAAAATACTTTCCATGACAATAGGTTTAGCTCTGAATAATTTTATAGCAAAAATTAAGTATTGATATATAACTAGCTTCAATGTTCTAATAATATTATGCAAATAATACCTAAGCTTTCCTAAAATGTGCCTGTTGTGGCGCTGCAGCTGCACATTGGGTCCCTTAAAGGCAATAGATCAGAGGTGGCCACAACGTGGCTCGCGAGCCGCATGCGGCTCTTCAGTCAATCTCGTGCGGCTCTTGAACCCTCTTGAATAATACTGATTTTAAAAAGTACAGGGTGGGGCATAAAGATCTACCACATTTTGAAGAGGTATAAAAAAAATGAAAAAATTTAACTAGGAAAAAACTGAATATATTTTTGAAAAGAACATAAAATAATTTTTTTTAATGTATTTTAAACATTATCAGACAAAAAAAGGGGGGGGTCAAAAATGAAAATTCTAGCCCTTTCGACCAAACTCAACCAAATTTTGTATACATATTCTGTGGACCCCCAGAAGGCCAGAAATGCAAAAACTAACCACCCAAAACGGGGGATGGTCAAAATTGAAAATTCTAGCCCTTTCAACCAAAATCAACCAAAATTTTGTATACCCAGAGGGCTAGAAATGCAAAAACTAACCACCCTAAATGGGGGAGGGTCAAAAATGAAAATTCTAGCCCTTTCGACCAAACTATGTATACAAAATTTGGTTAGTTTTTGCATTTCTAGCCTTCTGGGGATCCACAGAATATGTATACAAAATTTGGTTGAGTTTGATCAAAAGGGCTAGAATTTTTTTTGACCCCCCCCCCTCTTTTTGTCTGATAATGTTAAAAATACATTTAAAAAAATTTCATTTATTTTCTTTTCAAAAATAAATTTAGTTTTTTTCTAGTTAAATTTTTTCATTTTTTATATCTCTTCAAAATGTGGTAGATCTTTATGCCACACCCTGTATAATAATTAAATTAAAAAAATAATAATACAAAAATTATTTTTGTAATGTTATAAGTAAGTAGAGCAAAAAATATATGTTACTTCATTTATATTTTATAAAATAAAAAAATGTGTCTTTTTTTTAATAAACCATTAATTAATCTCCAAACAATGTGGCTCGCTTTGAAACAGTTTTATAAATTTGCGGCTCCCAAAGTTAAGGTTAGTGGCCACCCCTGGTATAGATAAAAGAAAAATAGATAGGCGACTCGGCCTCCATTTAGTTTTTAGTTTAAGTTTTGCACACTGTCCACAAAAGGCTAGCGCCAAGGTCGAGGTAGCCAGAAGAATTTGATTTTACTGTAAACGGGAATATTACAAATAAATAAGTGGATGAATTAAAAAAAAAATCGGGCTTGGTGAAATGTTTTTTTTTTTTTTTTTGCTTTATCGGATTCAACCTGACGAGAAAGAAACTTTTTAAACTCAAAAAGTCCAAATAGTTCAATAAGTAGAAAATAATCTCGTAAATCTGCCTTAAGCCCATATAAACGAAGTTTTAAGATCATTATAAACACTTATTTTCATTGTTGTGACTTTTCAATTTAATAATGATTTATTTAATAATTAATTATTTAATCATTATTATTTGATAATTAAGTTAAATAATTGTTAAAGATAATTATTAAGAATTTTTTGAGATCTAATTGATTTAATATTTTGTTTATTTGATGTCGTATAAAATAATAGTTCTTATAAAATCTGTTCAGTTTCATTTGTAGATTATGAATATGAAAAGAAATATATAGGTTTCCATTTTAAAAACAGAAATTGACTATGAAATACCCCTGAAATCTTGTTCTAGTTCGACAAACAATAGTGTAGTTTAGTTTCACCCTCTATAAATAAACTTTTATAATGATACTATTTCATATAATGCACTGTTTTTGAGTTACAAGACTGCCTCAAGATAAAAAACTCTAGCCGCTATATACAGGGTGAGGCAAAAGTAATCACCCTATTGGAAAACGCTATAACTTTTGCAAATGGCGCCAAATGTCAATTCGTTTTTGACATTTGTGAAGTAAACAAACGCAGAATACAAATCGACAAGCCATGAATCGGTTTACTCCGCATGAACGAGGAATAATTGTTTCCATTCCAGGAGGACGATTTTTCATCGAAAATTATCATGAGCGATGAGGCTCATTTCCATCTTAGCGGTTACGTGAATAAACAAAATAATCGTTTCTGGGGCACCGAAAATCCGTGTATCACCCACGAAGAGCCATTACACCCGCTCAAAGTTACTGCATGGTGTGCTGTTTACGCTGGAGGAGTCATCGGGCCATTTTTCTTTGAGAACGTCGCGGGCCAAACGACGACTGTGGACGGCGCCCGCTACAGAGCCATGATTACCGAATTTTTTCTTCCTCAATTGGATGAATTGGGACTGGAGAACATGTGGTTCCAACAGGACGGTGCAACGGCGCACACTGCTTGAGCCACAACCAATATTCTGAAGGAAGCATTTCCGGGTCGCTTAATCTCTCGTTTTGGTGATTTGCACTGGCCGGCCAGATCACCCGATTTAACCGTTCCAGACTTCTTTTTATGGGGTTTTTTGAAGTCGCGGGTTTACGTCAACAAGCCTCAGACTATTGAAGCCCTTAAGGAGAATATTCGCCAGGAATGCGAGAGCCTGTCGCCCGAAGTTCTGGCAAGAGTGATGGAAAATGCCATAAAACGGGCCCGTATGGTCATCAACTCTGGCGGCGGCCACTTGGCCGATATCATTTTCTCGACTTGAAGGAATAAATTCTAATGGATTAAATAAACAAATTTCACAAGCAGAATCAAAGTTTATCATTAAAAAAAAAAAATACAGCAAAAGAACATCGGGTGATTACTTTTGCCCCACCCTGTATATATAGAGATATCATAATACGAAACAACTGAAAATGATTTTCTCATTTGAAAGAAAAAACTTTTTATGGAAATGATAATTTTTCCATTTAAAGCTACTATTTTCCTTATTTTTCCATTCTTATTTCCCTCTGTTTTTATCTTTAAATATTTAATAACAAATATTGTGCATTATTTTCCAGCCTAGTGTACTTGCCAGTGGTAATGCCTTTAAGGCAGCCGCTCTCCAACTTTTATGCTATTGGGGCGCCAAACTGAAAAAATAAACTGCAACGGATCGTTGCTAAACTTTATCCAAATTCATTTGAAATATTAATATGTTCTAGAGTAAAGTACTTTAAAATATAATTTTACTAAAAACTTTATTTAACCTTTTTTGTGGGTCCCAAGGTACTTAATTAGGATATTAAATTTCATCAAAATTGGTTAAGTCATTTTCAAGATATTTAGAAAAAACTAAAAAAGTACTGAAATAAAGTACTAATGTTTGTGGACCGATATGTACCAAAAACTAATCAGCGCTTCATTTTGTTAAAATACTGGTAGGTTTTCAATTTCAATTCATTCGGTGCAACGGTGTGGAAAAATTCGTGGACGAAAAAAACGATAACACACATACATCCATCCATCCATCCGCACGCACTTCCAAAAAAAATGGCACTTTTTGGCCTCTCGGCGAGATCCCAGGTAATTTTTGGCAAAACCGTCACGTGCTAAAATTCAATCTCATTGAATACTTCAATTTGTGACCTTAATTGAGTCCATGGGTTCCGTAGTCTTTACCTGAGGACCCTTTGAAGTCGCGCTTGCCGCGAGAGCGATTCCAATACTTTCTCCCATGCTTCGCATTGGATAAAGTAAAAAATAAATCCCCGCCACTCCACCTTTTATTATTTCAATAGAATTAATTACCTGGCCACCGAGCAACTTTTTGCTTCAGTTCAAAGCAATATATACATTAATCCCCCGAAGCCCCTCGCTCCCCCGTACAATACTTAATCAAAAAGCGTGGGGCGCAGAAACTGTTTTTAATTAATTTCGACAAAGTGCCCCACGCTTTTTGATTAAGTATTACATTATTTTGTACTTTTTAGAAGCATGTTTTTTAGTTTTTTTTAAATATAATTTATTTTTTTACTTTTTAGTCTTAATTATTTTTATAGAGAAAAGTTTGCGGAATTTAACAGAATGAAATGTATTTATTTTTATTATTTTTATATATTTTTTTTTTTTTTTTTTTTTTTTGGCTTTTCGGCCATGGTAGCCATAAGCCATTTACGATACTATTTATTTTTATTTTTAAATTTGTCTCTACCTCGGGGGTCAGATTTTAGCCGGATGCCTCGAGCCGGATTCGAACTCGGGTCCTCTTGGTTAGCTGGCTGACATGCTACCGCCTAGCCTACCCGACCCCCCATTATTTATATAATTATCATTTAAATTGAGTAGGTAAACAATTATTTTTATAGAGAAATGTTTGCGGAATTTAACAGAACAAAAGTCACATTGATAGATAGATAATACATACATAGATACATACAGGCGAAGCTAATATAAAGCATGAAAATAATAAGAAAGAGGTTTAATACAAGTGTCAATAGATGTTTCTAGAGGTCCTGCAAGCTATAAGGTCAAGCTATAGTGAAACGCTCTAGAAATAAGGTTGAGAATACCTTTGCATTCCAAGGTCAACTCCCTTTGCTCTAGGTGATAATTATTGTGATTCTTAATTGTTCTACGATAGAGTTCAACAAATGCCACTGTCACATTCTATCATTAGATATTCGGTGTGTATATACTAGAAGTGCAGTAATGGTATCAACTTTTCGAGTAATTGAGAATTGATCCTTATTAAAGAACTACCATGGCCGCCAACACTATCATCATCATACAATGCCCACTCATACTTGAAAATATGCGTAGCAAGGCCAACTGAATCTTATTCGGTGTAATAATCTACTCTTATTAAACGAGCAAAAATTGTTTATATATATATATATTTGTATCTTAGTTCTATTTTGAAAACGGCTCTACCGATTTTGATGAAACAAATTCTATTAACAAGTTTTGAGGATGAGAAAACGATCTGGCTAGGTCTGGACCTCGACAAATTTCATCTTAATTGATCTTTTCTTAATTAAAGTAATTATTGATAGATGAAAATCTCAATAAAAAAGTTTGTTTACATTTTTTTCAATTATCTTTTATTTTTAATTGGTTTTTTAATTTTAAAACCCACTAATAGGTTATAGCAAATATTAATATATTATATTAAAATTAGGAATTTTTTGTTTGTTTTTAATTAACAGGTGTCTAAATCATAACAAAACAGGTGTGTTTACAAATAAAGTGGTTGAAGTGGCTATTTTTACTTTATCCAATGCGAAGCATGGGAGAAAGTATTGGAATCGCTCTCGAGGCAAGCGCGACTTCAAAGGGTCCTCAGGTAAAGACTACGGAACCCATAGACTCAATTAAGGTCACAAATTGAAGTATTCAATGAGATTGAATTTTAGCACGTGACGGTTTTGCCAAAAATTACCTGGAATCTCGTCGAGAGGCCAAAAAGTGCCATTTTTTTTGGAAGTGCGTGCGGATGGATGGATGTATGTATGTGTGTTATCGTTTTTTTCGTCCACGATTTTTTCCACACCTTTGCGCTGATTGAAATGAAATTGAAAACCTACCATTAGTTTAACAAAATGAAGCGCTGATTAGTTTTTGGTACATATCGGTCCACAAACATTAGTACTTTATTTCAGTACTTTTTTAGTTTTTTCTAAATATCTTGAAAATGACTTAACCAATTTTGATGAAATTTAATATCCTAATTAAGTACCTTGGGGACCACAAAAAAGGTTAAATAAAGTTTTTAGTAAAATTATATTTTAATGTACTTTACTCAAGAACATATTAATATTTCAAATGAATTTGGATAAAGTTTAGCAACGATCCGTTGCAGTTTATTTTATACGACATCAAATAAATAAAATATTGAATCAATTATAAGATCTCAAAAAAAATCCTAATAATTATTCTTAACAATTATTCAACTTAATTATCAAATAAAAATGATTAAATAATTAATTATTAAATAAATAATTATTAAATTGAAAAGTCACAACAATGAAAATAAGTGTTTATAATGATTTTAATACTTCATTATACACAGATTTAAGAGATTATTTCTACTTATTGAACTACTTAAACTTTTTGAGTTTAAAAAAGTTTATTTCTCGTGTCAATCCAGTAGATAGTTATATTATATTACCATAAATAAAAATGGAGCATTTTTTGTTGAAGACAGAATTAAATGGTCTTAATTTATGCGGTGAATGTGAAAGAAGTGTGCCATATGGGCTAGCATTGAAAGAAATGGATGCCGAGAGTTTTGCTGATAAGAATACACCCTCACAAGCTTCATTTTATCGTGTTGTAAATCTGTTAAAAAAAAAACAGGAAATGTAAAGGCTACTAAGAAACTGAAACAGGCTAAAAAACGGTTATTTTCATTGTTGTGACTTTTCGATTTAATAATTATTTATTTAATAATTAATTATTTAATTATTTTTATTTGATAATTAAGTTGAATGATTGTTAAAAATAATTATTAGGATTTTATTTGAGATCTAATAATTGATTTAATATTTTGTTTATTTGATGTCGGATAAAAAAATAGTTCTTATGAAAGTTGTTCAGTTTTTTTTTTGTAGATTATGAATATGAAAATAAATATATAGGTTTCCATTTAAAAAACAGAACTTGACCTTAAAATACCCTTGAAAGTTTGTTCTAGATCGACAAATAATAGCGTACTTTAGTTTCCCCTTCGAAATAAATAAAGTTTTATTTGAAATCAAGAGAAAAAAACTCACCCGGTATTATATATGGATAAATTTTTTGTCAGGCAATATTATTTCTATACGTACTTTGAAAATAATTATTAATTCTACTTAATTCTAATTCCTCTAATATAAAGAGAAATGTGAATGTATCTAAACACGAATAAAGGATTGTTCTGGAGAAGAATGAAGGGTTAAACAATTAGTAGTAATGAGTGAAAATCGAATGGTCTGCTTGAAAATTGGTTAAATGATTAAAAGTGATAAATGAAAATAGTATGACGTATTATTATAAGCCGATTAAGATTATCTGGGAAGATAAGCTAAGAATAGCTTGCCCTAATTGCTCTCGAGGGCTATATAAGAGGGGAAGTGATAGGGACAGAGGGGTATGTGAGAGGGGGGGATAGGGACAGAGGTGATGTGGGAGGGGGGAGATAGGGATAACAAATATTAGTTTTTTATCAAGCAGATGGTGAAAGTCCTTCAATAAAAATAAATAAAATAATGATCATTTCCTCACCCTTTCCCTATCTACCATATGTAAAAAAATCATTCATTTATTTTTTAATTCCAATTATTTCATGTTTGGTCTGGTAAATAGTCTTCCAAATTTTAATAGTGTGTATTATGGTTTTAATGACTTATATTACAAGTTTCGAAGACTTCTTGAATTTTTGCATTGGTGAAAGAACTACTTTAATAGAATAGAATTCAAATACAAAAATAAGTTTCCAAATTCAAATCACAATTCCTGTTATAAATATCAAATTTAATTTAAGTTCTGATTTTAATTTATCTAATTTAGAATTCAAGAAGCAACATTTTGGGCATAAAAATATACATTTCTTCATTAGTAAGAGGACCTTATTTGATCAGGTAAGATTTTTCCTAATATTTTTACTTTTAATTAGGCAACTACGTTTTTACGCAATGTTTTGTTTCACTTCATTCATTGATTTTTCTTGTAAAACTAAAATTGTATTCTTTTTGAATTTTTTAGCAAAAGGAGAAAATTTCATCCTGGTGGGGTCTTCTACTTCGTTTGCTTCAATCTTCGTCTACAAGAGTGAGTAATCTATCAGTTATATATTTATCATTGATAACTTTTACTTTGCCGAGAGTAAAAGAGCTGTTATTTAATAAGGAGAAAACATTGAGGTTGTTCTCTGCTTGATTGCAAATTATGTGTGGGTGTAAATATATAATTTATTTGTTAGAGACTAGTTTTTGAAGGCTTGACCTTCATCAACAGTCTTTTTAATAAGAACATTGTTTTTTTTTACTTTATCCAATGCGAAGCATGGGAGAAAGTATTGGAATCGCTCTCGCGGCAAGCGCGACTTCAAAGGGTCCTCAGGTAAAGACTACGGAACCCATAGACTCAATTAAGGTCACAAATTGAAGTATTCAATGAGATTGAATTTTAGCACGTGACGGTTTTGCCAAAAATTACCTGGAATCTCGTCGAGAGGCCAAAAAGTGCCATTTTTTTTGGAAGTGCGTGGGGATGGATGGATGGATGTATGTGTGTGTTATCGTTTTTTTCGTCCACGATTTTTTCCACACCGTTGCGCCGATTGAAATGAAATTGAAAACCTACCATTAGTTTAACAAAATGAAGCGCTGATTAGTTTTTGGTACATATCGGTCCACAAACATTAGTACTTTATTTCAGTACTTTTTTAGTTTTTTCTAAATATCTTGAAAATGACTTAACCAATTTTGATGAAATTTAATATCCTAATTAAGTACCTTGGGGACCACAAAAAAGGTTAAATAAAGTTTTTAGTAAAATTATATTTTAAAGTACTTTACTCAAGAACATATTAATATTTCAAATGAATTTGGATAAAGTTTAGCAACGATCCGTTGCAGTTTATTTTGGAAGTGCGTGCGGATGGATGGATGGATGATGTGTGTGTGTTATCGTTTTTTTCGTCCACGATTTTTTCCACACCGTTGCACCGATTGAAATGAAATTGAAAACCTACCATTAGTTTAACAAAATGAAGCGCTGATTAGTTTTTGGTACATATCGGTCCACAAACATTAGTACTTTATTTCAGTACTTTTTTAGTTTTTTCTAAATATCTTGAAAATGACTTAACCAATTTTGATGAAATTTAATATCCTAATTAAGTACCTTGGGGACCACAAAAAAGGTTAAATAAAGTTTTTAGTAAAATTATATTTTAAAGTACTTTACTCAAGAACATATTAATATTTCAAATGAATTTGGATAAAGTTTAGCAACGATCCGTTGCAGTTTATTTTGGAAGTGCGTGCGGATGGATGGATGGATGTGATGTGTGTTATCGTTTTTTTCGTCCACGATTTTTTCCACACCGTTGCACCGATTGAAATGAAATTGAAAACCTACCATTAGTTTAACAAAATGAAGCGCTGATTAGTTTTTGGTACATATCGGTCCACAAACATTAGTACTTTATTTCAGTACTTTTTTAGTTTTTTCTAAATATCTTGAAAATGACTTAACCAATTTTGATGAAATTTAATATCCTAATTA
>JAKCPI010015825.1:0-58279 GCA_023213315.1 Euborellia annulipes | reverse complement strand
ATGATTTATGATTCTAAAGACGATTCTCTCTTTTTTAATTGTTCGCTATCTTTCTTTCTTTCTATGCTAAATAGCTCTCTCTCGGGTTACTAAATAACTATCACTCTATGTCACTTGAAAGACGTTCGCAATAATAAAATTCGCATAAACAATGAAAAATGGCACACAAACAAAGCATTATCACTGATGTAAGTGTCTGCGATGGAAATAAATGGGAATATATACAAAAAAGTATTAAGTAAAGCACAGGTTCCATCCATTGTCGACAGTATTATAAATCAGATAAATATTATCTTCAAAAAGTAAACATAGTCTATTTTTCCCAGGGGATCGGAGTTTAGTTTTTCCTGTTCGTTTTATTCATCCACTTATAAATAATTTGTCACTGACGTAACTAAAGTTAACCTGGAGCCTCCGAAAAAAACTTTGAGAGTACCTCCTCCCTTAAGGGGGTTCAGGACTGTTTATCATTTTTATAAGAAAATTCTCAAATTTTTACCATCGAATCATTGATGTATTAAATATTTATTCCCGAAATTTGAAGTTGATCGTCTGTCCCATTACCGAGAAATAAATTATTGAAAATTGTCCTTTTAACATGGAAGTAAATGGACCGAGCTTTTAAAAGGGCTATAACTTCTATACAAATTATACCATTTTCAACAAATTTATACAGATCAATAATTCAACTTTTATGAATCGAATGATACATTTTTCAATAGATTTGACAGTCTAGTTAATTAGTTATTCATAAATGTAAAAATAAAAAGTTATTTGCAGCCAACAGAATATAACAAAAGCACTAGTGTAGAATTCCAACTCTATTTCTTGAAATCGTTTTTGTGTTAAATAAATGTTTTTATAATGAGAAAAAATTTATCTCAATATTCTTTTTATTAATATTATCAAAACAAAGATTTTTATTCGAAATTAACCTCATTATTAACCATTTTTTGATTAAAACATTTAGTAGGAGGAAGTTGTCACTCTGCTCTTGCAGAAATACTAAATATTTTTTCGTAGATCAACCACCAATCTATATATCTATTTAGATAAGCTTTCTCGAACTTCCTTAAATGAGGATTTTATATAAAGATGAAAAATACAATTTTGTTAAATATCTTGAAGAAATAATAATAATAAATTTTGTTTTGAACGATTCAGAATTACTGTCTCAAGAGTTCAAGAAAACCTAAGAAAAATTTCCACATGATCTATTCTAATGAGTAATTTTTACTTTATCCGATGCCAAGAGGTGGTGCACCTATAAATTTAGGCAACATATTGGTCGCAGAAGAAGGAAAACTGCGTATGAGCTAGGCCAATACATTCGCTTTTTAAATTATTCAGAGCTTATTGGCATGAAAGCCATCAAGTATGGATGAAAGGATAATTTTTAATAGCTTAAAATTGAAAATACAGGGTGGGGCATAAAGATCTACCACATTTTGAAGAGGTATAAAAAAATGAAAAAATTTAACTAGAAAAAAACTGAATATATTTTTGAAAAGAACATAAAATAATTTTTTTTTAATGTGTTTTAAACATTATATCAGACGAAAAAAAGGGAGGGGGGGTCAAAAATGAAAATTCTAGCCCTTTCGACCAAACTCAACCAAATTTTGTATACATATTCTGTGGACCCCCAGAAGGCTAGAAATGCAAAAACTAACCACCCAAAATGGGGGGGAGGGTCAAAAATGAAAATTCTAGCCCTTTCGACCAAACTATGTATACAAAATTTGGTTAGTTTTTGCATTTCTAGCCTTCTGGGGGTCCACAGAATATGTATACAAAATTTGGTTGAGTTTGGTCAAAAGGGCTAGAATTTTCATTTTTGACCCTCCCCCCATTTTGGGTGGTTAGTTTTTGCATTTCTAGCCTTCTGGGGGTCCACAGAATATGTATACAAAATTTGGTTGAGTTTGGTCGAAAGGGCTAGAATTTTCATTTTTGACCCCCCCCCCCCCTTTTTTTGTCTGATAATGTTTAAAACACATTAAAAAAAAAATTATTTTATGTTCTTTTCAAAAATATATTCAGTTTTTTCTAGTTAAATTTTTTCATTTTTTATACCTCTTCAAAATGTGGTAGATCTTTATGCCCCACCCTGTATAAAAGGTAGAGTTTACAATATAAACATTTGAGTTTACCAAGTTTTCTGCCTCAGTTCCATTTTGAAAGAGAGAACATATGGTATCTATAGACTACAAATCCCAGAATGTGTTTTTTATTTTAAAATTATTTCTAAGTAAATTAATTTTTTATATCTTCTCATATATATTAAAAATATTCGTTTAAGTAAATTATTCTAATAGTGAATATAAAATACTCAAAAGTAAAATAATGTTTAATATTAACAAAAAAAAAAGCACTTAAAATTTTCTTATTTTACGACTGGCAGAATACATCTTTTTAATGAGGTTTATATCTGGGTATAATCTAGAACTTGTTAAAAAATGACTATTTTGTTATAAAAAAGAATGAAAATTTCTTTTCGGGAAAAAAGTTTCTCTATTGCTGGCAAATGCTTTGAGTTTTTTCCACTCATTTTTTTCCGTTTAGATCCATTTTTACTTTGGACCAATAATTTGTCTACCTGAGATAAAAATACTAATTTGAATTTTGAATTTTTATCACAACATCATAAATTTATGGCTTTTGTAAAGAATTATTTCAAAAATATAAACAGACAAGAAAATAGCTGAACATAGAGGCCCCACTGTTAAAAAATAAGCTGACGTGTTCTGATGTGGCCATCCACTTGACTTTACCATACAACCTGGCCCCTCACTTATATTTAATATTTAATAAAATTATTTATAATCATGTAGGGGAGGGGGTTAGTTTTTGCATTTTTAGACTCCTGGGGGCCCACTGATTATGTATACAAAATTTGGTTGAGTTTGGTACAAGAGCCTATATTTTCATTTTTTGACCCTCCACCCCCCCCCCCCATTTTGGGCCGTTAGTTTTTGCATTTTTAGACTTCTGGGGTCCCACTGATTATGTATACAAAATTTGGTTGAGTTTGCTCAAATGGCCTAGATTTTTAATTTTTAACCCCCCCCCCCCCACCCCCCTTAATTTTGGGTCGATATGCACCAAAATCTAATCAGCTCTTAATCTCAATGGACCAAAACTACGTGTGAAATTTGGTTTTGATATTCACACTAGTTTTTGAGCTAGCTCGTCCACAAAAATTTGGTAACGCACAGACTAACTAGACT
Organism: Euborellia annulipes; assembly: GCA_023213315.1. Lineage (NCBI taxonomy): Eukaryota > Metazoa > Arthropoda > Insecta > Dermaptera > Anisolabididae > Euborellia > Euborellia annulipes. Next base: position 55,049 of record JAKCPI010015825.1, on the reverse strand, counting down.
AACTAACAGACATTTTGACAAAACAATTATTATTTTTCGTTCCAGACAAGTGACATTTAAATTTTTCATTAAATTGGAGCCTTGGTTTTGTCACAAATATAATAAACAATAATTTTAATAACGTTTAGAATTATCTTACCTGAACACCCTACATTCCAACCCTTCACATGACGACAAAACCCACAGCCATCAATTTGAAAAACAATTATTATCTCGAAAAATATAATTTTTTCGATGTTCACTTATTAGAGCTTTTTGTAGACCAAAATGCCATGGTTTCGCTCAATTTTTTTTAATCAAAATAGTTTCAGCCGTTTTTGAGATATTTCGAAAAAAGAAGGAAAAAAACACTTTTTTCATGCACGATTACAATACTTTGACCATATCCTGTATGGTAAAGTAAAAAATTGTTTTACTATATGCTTACAATACAAATAGATAAGAAATTTACGAGATTGCGTATAGTAAAAAGAAAAATACTAGTATATTAGATTGGTAAAATCACGTTAACGCATTGCAAAAATACAAAAACAAAATGAGGGAGTCTTCTGTTTTTTTAAATAAAATAATTTTTTTAATTATTTCTAGAGACTATAGTTAAAGTTATAGTTATTTAAAAAACAGAAGACTCTCTCATTTTATTTTAAACCCTAAAATAAAAACAATTCTGTTACCATCGACAGTGAAATCTTTTATTCAACTAATACAAAAATAAATTGTAATTTTACTTGTTTCTTGTATTAATTAGACACGTATCTATTCAAAAAATATGTAAAAGATTACACTGGGTCTAAGTCAAAATTACTAAAAAGTTTCGAGGCCGGACTTTCCCATTTTTTTATTGTAAAATTTTATAAGAAATTTTTAACATTGCACTATACTAGATCCATTTTTACGGATTTGGATAAAATAACTTATGAGAGAAATCAGAAAGCGTCCAGTGTAGTAAAAATAGTCAAAATGCCAGTCCGACTCCGATTGAGGAGCTAGTAGTCTTTATTTCATTTTCACAATTTTAAAATAATTCACTGCGAATATTAGAAAATAATAGTTAATTTTTTTCTTTTTGAACAAAAACTTTTTATTTCCAAATTAAAATTTACATGGATATTTATACAATTATTTGGGCATCGAGCAATACTCTCTACCAATTTCAATATTTACAACAATGTATTTTTACTATATTTTTATTTTAACACCATTTATTGTGTGGGGTGTCTTATATAATTGAATGGAATATTTAAATACGAACATCAGAGGCGATAATTAACGCTAAGTAAACGTGTTATTCTTATGGGAGAATCGATTTTGTTTCCCAGTAACTTCCTGCCAATAGATGTCTATAGGGGGCAATTCTATAATTCTTCTTAGAGTGCCATACCCGAAACGGGCGTCGGCGCCTCTCCACATATACCTGTGCTGAGTGTGTTTAGTTGTTTTACACAGATATACGGGACCTACTTTTTAACGCCGGTTCCGAACGGCTAGTTTGGAGAGGTTTACTAGGCAATTATACTCTTGGTAGGTTGCCATTGCTTTCCAAGAGGAGGCGACTGCAAATATCTGCTGAGACTCGGTCTCGAACCAGCGTACTTCGAGTCAGCGACCCGACACTCTACCCACTGACCCACAGTCAAATTCTATATGGGATTATTAATTTTAAATGTCAAATAGATCTCACGCCTATCGTGATTTTTGCCAATATTAGATATATCTATAAATAAACATTTTGTTATTTTGTAAGTTATTTCCACTCAAATCGTCATTTTATTTCGAATGACAAACTTTGTTTTGTTTATTCCCTACAATAATTTTAGTTAATTTTACTGTGAAAACAAATATATATTTGGCCAAAGCTGTTGTAAAATTTGTTTTCATAGCTAAGAGTGAAGTAAGTGACCAAAATTTTATATAAATTTTTATTTGAAACTTTTTTCATATAAAATGTATATGTTTGGCACCGACTTCAAAAAGTGATTTCATGTTAATATTTCGTCGTTTAGTTGTAACTAAATTAGATAATTATTTTATACCTTTTAGTGCATTTTATTTTATTTTTGAGTTCTTATTATTTTATTTGTTGCATTTAATTTTTTTGAAGTCGGTTTTATTTTTTTTTTATAAAAATTATTTATATTTTCCTCTTTTTAGTGATGTTATGAATAGTGACTTAAGATAATACCTTGCATGCATCTCGTAAGAGAAAGCGTCGGGCGAATGAATCAGAAAATGATAATAAAATTCAATTCATAAATAGAGAAATTCTCTCGAAACGTTAGCGGGTTTTAAATGAACGTTTTAAGATTGATTTTTTATAAAAGATTTTATTTATTATAATTTCGATTATTTGCTCATAAGAATTGGAGATTTCCGTTATTTCGTCATTGATCATATCATCAGAACTTGACCAAATTAATATGGGACCACCCCTAAGGTAGCCCATTCCCAATAAAATTTAATATCTCAATTATATTGGAGTGAACCCTTTTTCTCTGTTTAGTTTTTAAGGTACCGAACCCTTGGTATGCGTCCTAGTCCACAGTTGACTTTTACTTTACCATACAGGGTATGGTCAAGTATTGTAATCGTGCATGAAAAAAGTGTTTTTTCCTTCTTTTTTTCGAAATATCTCAAAAACGGCTGAAACTATTTTGATTAAAAAAATTGAGCGAAACCATGGCATTTCGCTCTACAAAAAAGCTCTAATAAGTGAACATCGAAAAAATTATATTTTTCGAGATAATAATTGTTTTGTCAAAATGTCTGTTAGTTAGTTAGTCTGTGCGTTACCAAATTTTTGTGGACGAGCTAGCTCAAAAACTAGTGTGAATATCGAAACCAAATTTCACACGTAGTTTTGGTCCATTGAGATTAAGAGCTGATTAGATTTTGGTGCATATCGACCCAAAATTAAGGGGGGTGGAGGGGGGGGGTTAAAAATTAAAAATCTAGGCCATTTGAGCAAACTCAACCAAATTTTGTATACATAATCAGTGGGACCCCAGAAGTCTAAAAATGCAAAAACTAACCGCCCAAAATGGGGAGGGGGGGTGTAGGGTCAAAAAATGAAAATCTAGGCTCTTGTACCAAACTCAACCAAATTTTGTATACATAATCAGTGGGCCCCCAGGAGTCTAAAAATGCAAAAACTAACCCCCTCCCCTACATGATTATAAATAATTTTATTAAATATTAAATATAAGTGAGGGGCCAGGTTGTATGGTAAAGTCAAGTGGATGGCCACATCAGAACACGTCAGCTTATTTAATTTAAAATTACTTCTTAGTAAAATTAACAGACTGATTTTGGATATAATGAATTTAGAATCAAATAGACAATTCTGAACTGGTTAATTAATATTTATTTTAATGTTGTTTTATATTAAGCTATATTTATATCGTCAATAAAGAACGAGAATTTCAAGAGATACTTGTTAAATCTTCGCTAGATAAATATTATGTTTTACTTTATGTAAATATTTCTTTATTCTGGTTGACGAAATATTTGTTTTTATTGAGATATCTATATTTACTATTCAAATATAATGAGAAGCAAATAAAATATTAAGATATTATTTTGGATCGGTTGCTTCAAATGATTTTCATAATTTATTCTGTAATTTAAGTGAAAAGATTAAGCATTTGTAAATATATATAATATATGCCATATATATATATATATTTTCTTATATAATTTATTTGTTAGAGACTATAGTTTCGAATGTTTGGTTGGTCTTCATCTTTAATAAATTTATTTTATCTCAAAAATCCAGTCTGTTAATTTTACTAAGACCGGAGTAATTTTAAATTAAATAAGCTGACGTGTTCTGATGTGGCCATCCACTTGACTTTACCATACAACCTGGCCCCTCACTTATATTTAATATTTAATAAAATTATTTATAATCATGTAGGGGAGGGGGTTAGTTTTTGCATTTTTAGACTCCTGGGGGCCCACTGATTATGTATACAAAATTTGGTTGAGTTTGGTACAAGGGCCTAGATTTTCATTTTTTGACCCTACACCCCCCCCCATTTTGGGCGGTTAGTTTTTGCATTTTTAGACTTCTGGGGTCCCACTGATTATGTATACAAAATTTGGTTGAGTTTGCTCAAATGGCCTAGATTTTTAATTTTTAACCCCCCCTCCACCCCCCTTAATTTTGGGTCGATATGCACCAAAATCTAATCAGCTCTTAATCTCAATGGACCAAAACTACGTGTGAAATTTGGTTTCGATATTCACACTAGTTTTTGAGCTAGCTCGTCCACAAAAATTTGGTAACGCACAGACTAACTAACTAACAGACATTTTGACAAAACAATTATTATCTCGAAAAATATAATTTTTTCGATGTTCACTTATTAGAGCTTTTTTGTAGACCGAAATGCCATGGTTTCGCTCAATTTTTTTAATCAAAATAGTTTCAGCCGTTTTTGAGATATTTCGAAAAAAAAGAAGGAAAAAAAACACTTTTTTCATGCACGATTACAATACTTGACCATACCCTGTATGGTAAAGTAAAAAGTCAACCGTGCGACTCGGACCCGCATACCAAGGGTTCAGTACCTTTTCACTCCCAAAATAATTGAGATATTAAATTCTATTGGGAATGGGCTACCTTAGGGGTGGTCCCATATTAATTTGGTCAAGTCCTGATGATATGATCAATGATGAAATAACGTAAATCTCCAATTCTTATGAGCAAATAATCGAAATTATAATAAATAAAATCTATTAAAAAAAATCTATCTTAAAAACAATAATTTAAAACCCGCTAACGTTTCGAGATAATTTCTCTGGTTTATTAATTGAATTTTTTATCATTTTCTGATTCATTCACCCGACCATTTCTCTTACGAGATGTATGCAAGTTATTATCTTAAGTCACTATTAATAACATCACTAAAAAGAAAAATATACATAATTTTTATAAAAAAAAAAATAAAACTGACTTCAAAAAAACTAATTGAAACAAATAAAATAATAAGAACTCAAAAATAAAATAAAATGCACTAAAAGGTATAAAATAATTATCTAATGTAGTTACAACTAAACGACGAAATATTAACATGAAATCACTTTTTGAAGTCAGTTCCAAATATATACATTTTATATGAAAGAAGTTTCAAATAAAAATTTATATAAAATTTTGGTCACTTACTTCACTCTTAGCTATGAAAACAAATTTTACAACAGCTTTGGCCAAATATATATTTCGTTTTCACAGTAAAATTAACTAAAATTATTGTAGGGAATAAACAAACAAAGTTTGTCATTCGAAATAAAATGACGATTTGAGTGGAAATACCTACAAAATAACAAAATGTTTATTTAGATATACTAATATTGGCAAAAATCACGATAGGCGTGAGATCTATTTGACATTTAAAATTAATAATCACATATAGATATTTGACTGTGGGTCAGTGGCTAGAGTGTCGGGTCGCTGACTCGAAGTACGCTGGTTCGAGACCGAGTCTCGGCAGATATTTGCAGTCGCCTCCTCTTGGAAAGCAATGGCAACCTACCAAGAGTATAATTGCCTAGTAAACCTCTCCAAACTAGCCGTTCGGAACCGGCGTTAAAAAGTAGGTCCCGTATATCTGTGTAAAACAACTAAACACACTCAGCACAGGTATATGTGGAGAGGCGCCGACGCCCGTTTCGGGTATGGCACTCTAAGAAGAATATAGAATTGCCCCTATAGACATCTATTGGCAGGAAGTTACTGGGAAACAAAATCGATTCTCCCCATAAGAATAAAACGTTTACTTAGCGTTAATTATCGCCTCTGATGTTCGTATTTAAATATTCCATTCAATTATATAAGACAAATTCTCCCACCACAATTTAAATGGTGATTAAAATAAAAATATAGTAAAAATACATTGTTGTAAATATTGAAATTGGTAGAGAGTATTGCTCGATGCCCAAATAATTGTAAAATAAATATCCATGTAAATTTTAATTTGGAAATAAAAAGTTTTTGTTCAAAAAGAAAAAAATTAACTATTATTTTCTAATATTCGCAGTGAATTATTTTAAAATTGTGAAAATTAAATAAAGACTACTAGCTCCTCAATCGGAGTCGGACTGGCATTTTGATCATTTTTACTACACTGGACGCTTTCTGATTTCTTCATAAGTTATTTTATCCAAATCCGTAAAAATGATCTAGTATAGTGCAATGTTAAAAATTTCTTATAAAATTTTACAATAAAAAAATGAGAGAAAGTCCGGCCTCAAAACTTTTTTAGTAATTTTACATACCAGTAGTGTAATCTTACATATTTTTTGAATAATACGTATCTAATTAATACAAGAAACAAGTAAAATTACAATTTATTTTTGTATTAGTTGAATAAAAGATTTCACCTGTCGATGGTAACAGAATTGTTTTTATTTTAGGTTAAAAATAAAATTGAGAGAGTCTTCTGTTTTTTAAATAACTATAACTATAACTATAGTCTCTAGAAATAATTAAAAATTATTTTATTTAAAAAACAGAAGACTCTCTCATTTTGTTTTTGTATTTTTGCAATGCGTTAACGTGATTTTACCAATCTAATATACTGTCATTTTCTTTTTTTTACTATACGCAATCTCGTAAATTTCTTATCTATTTGTATTGTAAGCATATAGTAAAACAATTTTTTACTTTACCATACAGGGTATGGTCAAGTATTGTAATCGTGCATGAAAAAAGTGTTTTTTTTCCTCCTTTTTTTCAAAATATCTCAAAAACGTCTGAAACTATTTTGATTAAAAAAATTGAGCGAAACCATGGCATTTTGCTCTACAAAAAAACTATAATAAGTGAACATCGAAAAATTATATTTTTCGAGATAATAATTGTTTTGTCAAAATGTCTGTTAGTCTAGTCTGGCTAGTTAGTCTGTGCGTTACCAAATTTTTGTGGACGAGCTAGCTCAAAAACTAGTGTGAATATCAAAACCAAATTTCACACGTAGTTTTGGTCCATTGAGATTAAGAGCTGATTAGATTTTGGTGCATATCGACCCAAAATTAAGGGGGGTGGAGGGGGGGTTAAAAATTAAAAATCTAGGCCATTTGAGCAAACTCAACCAAATTTTGTATACATAATCAGTGGGACCCCAGAAGTCTAAAAATGCAAAAACTAACCGCCCAAAATGGGGGGGGGGGGGGTGTAGGGTCAAAAAATGAAAATATAGGCCCTTGTACCAAACTCAACCAAATTTTGTATACATAATCAGTGGGCCCCCAGGAGTCTAAAAATGCAAAAACTAACCCCCCTCCCCTACATGATTATAAATAATTTTATTAAATATTAAATATAAGTGAGGGGCCAGGTTGTATGGTAAAGTCAAGTGGATGGCCACATCAGAACACGTCAGCTTATTTTTTAACAGTGGGGCTCTATGTTCAGCTATTTTATTGTCTGATAATATTTTGAAACTAATTCTTACAAAACTATAAATTTATGATTTGAACCTTAAAATTCAAAATTCAAATTAGTATTTTTATCTCAGGTAGACAAATTACTTGTCCACAGTAAAAATGATCTAAAAAAAAAAATGAGTGGAAAAACTCAAAGTATTTGCCAGCAATAAAGAAACTTTTTTTATCCTGAAAAGAAATTTGCATGTCTATTAGTAATAACAAAACTTGTCATGATTTAAAAATTTCTTTAAAAATCTAAATCCAATTTTATAAGCTTAATTAAAAAGATGATTAGTTAAGTACGAATGTTTTAAGTGCTTTTTTACATTTTTGTTAATATTAAAAATTGTTTGGATACTTTTGTAGTACAAAAGATTTTAACATTCACTATCTAGAATAATTTACCCAAACAATATTTATAATATAAACGCGCAGAAATAAAAAATTTGAATTTACTTAGAAATAATATTAAAATAAAAGGTAGTACACATTCTAGATTTGTAAGTATATAGACCATATGTCTTGACACTCAAACTGGAACTGAGCAGAAAATCCTGAAACTCAATATGCTTAACCCTATTGTAAACCTACCTTTTATACAGGGTGGGGCATAAAGATCTACCACATTTTGAAGAGGTATAAAAAATGAAAAAATTTAACTAGAAAAAAACTGAATATATTTTTGAAAAGAACATAAAATAATTTTTTTTTAATGTGTTTTAAACATTATCAGACAAAAAAAAGGGGGGGGGGTCAAAAATGAAAATTCTAGCCCTTTCGACCAAACTCAACCAAATTTTGTATACATATTCTGTGGGCCCCAAAAAGGCTAGAAATGCAAAAACTAACCACCCAAAATGGGGGGAGGGTCAAAAATGAAAATTCTAGCCCTTTTGACCAAACTCAACCAAATTTTGTATACATATTCTGTGGACCCCCAGAAGGCTAGAAATGCAAAAACTAACCAAATTTTGTATACATAGTTTGGTCGAAAGGGCTAGAATTTTCATTTTTGACCCTCCCCCCATTTTGGGTGGTTAGTTTTTGCATTTCTAGCCTTCTGGGGGTCCACAGAATATGTATACAAAATTTGGTTGAGTTTGGTCGAAAGGGCTAGAATTTTCATTTTTGACCCCCCCCCTTTTTTTCGTCTGATATAATGTTTAAAACACATTAAAAAAAAATTATTTTATGTTCTTTTCAAAAATATATTCAGTTTTTTTCTAGTTAAATTTTTTCATTTTTTTATACCTCTTCAAAATGTGGTAGATCTTTATGCCCCACCCTGTATTTTCAATTTTAAGCTTATAAATTATCCTTTCATCCATTCTTAATGGCTTTCATGCCGATAAGCTTTAGAGCATTCATAATCAACGACTGGACTCGCCTAGCTAATATGCAGCTTTCATTCTTCTGCCAACATGTTGCCTAAATTTTCTTTAGGCGCACCAATGCTTTCGCATCGATAATTTAAAAATTACTCATTAGAATTCATTTGGAAATTTATTCTACCTTGAACCTTGACTAATTCTGAAAAATGATATTATTCATTATTTCTTCAAAGATATTTAACAGAATTGTATTTTCATGCTTTATATAAAATCCTCATTTAAGGAAGTTCGGGACAGCTTATCTATCTGGTTGATCTTCGAAAAAATCTTTTGTATTTCTGCAGAGGTGACAACTTCTGCCTACTAAATTTTTTAATAAAAAAATTGTTAATAATGAGGTTAATTTCGAATAAAAATCTTTGTTTTGATAATATTAATAAAAAGAATATTGAGATAAATTTTTTCTCATTATAAAAACATTTATTTAACACAAAAACGATTTCAAGAAATAGAGTTGGAATTCTACACTAGTGCTTTTGTTATATTCTGTTGGCTGCAAATAACTTTTTATTTTTTACATTTATGAATAACTAATTAACTAGACTGTCAAATCTATTGAAAAATGTATCATTCGATTCATAAAAGTTGAATTATTGATCTGTATAAATTTGTTGAAAATGGTATAATTTGTATAGAAGTTATAGCCCTTTTAAAAGCTCGGTCCATTTACTTCCATGTTAAAAGGACAATTTTCAATAATTTATTTCTCGGTAATGGGACAGACGATCAACTTCAAATTTCGGGAATAAATATTTAATACATCAATGATTCGATGGTAAAAATTTGAGAATTTTCTTATAAAAATGATAAACAGTCCCGAACCCCCTTAGGCAGTGTAATTAACTTCGGTACCTTTCCCCTTATGTAGGTAGGTCTCTAGGTACGTAACTAGCATTTAAACCACATCTTTAAAAAGATAATATACTGATAGAAAATCAATTTTACGTTGATTTTATCGTTGTTGTCCTGTGTTTACAAAATCATTTTTATGAAAATTGTTAGGAAAATCTAAAACCAAACATGGGGCACAGACAATTTCATGCAGATTATGTGAGAAATAAAATGAACAACGACTATTCAGAAAAAATAAGCTGACGTGTTCTGATGTGGCCATCCACTTGACTTTACCATACAACCTGGCCCCTCACTTATATTTAATATTTAATAAAATTATTTATAATCATGTAGGGGAGGGGGTTAGTTTTTGCATTTTTAGACTCCTGGGGGCCCACTGATTATGTATACAAAATTTGGTTGAGTTTGGTACAAGGGCCTAGATTTTCATTTTTTGACCCTACACCCCCCCCCCATTTTGGGCGGTTAGTTTTTGCATTTTTAGACTTCTGGGGTCCCACTGATTATGTATACAAAATTTGGTTGAGTTTGGTACAAGGGCCTAGATTTTCATTTTTTGACCCTACACCCCCCCCCCCATTTTGGGCGGTTAGTTTTTGCATTTTTAGACTTCTGGGGTCCCACTGATTATGTATACAAAATTTGGTTGAGTTTGCTCAAATGGCCTAGATTTTTAATTTTTAACCCCCCCCCCCCCCCACCCCCCTTAATTTTGGGTCGATATGCACCAAAATCTAATCAGCTCTTAATCTCAATGGACCAAACACTTTTTTCACAAACAAACTTGACCATACCCTGTATGGTAAAGTAAAAAATAATAATATAAATAAAAGAGGCTATATGGAATAGAAATCATCTAGATGGGGACCAAATCTTATGTAAATTGAATTTCAAGATGAGACCATCTGTTTGTACTATTTATTTTTAATGTAAACGGTTTGTCAGAGTCAGATAGTGAAGTGGGTTACAATTTTCTCTTTTTGAGCAGATAGAAACGGTAACTTTAATGAAAATTCAGCATGCCGAGCGCTGACAGTCCTGGATCCTTTTTGGACCTGCCAGGATCCGTGATCGTTCCCCATTCTGCAATAACCCGACTTGTCAATTTCTCCAATAGGTTTCATTTGAAAATTTCAGCTGAATATAGCGTCATAAATTCATTTCAATTAAATGTATAATTTGACATATATGTCTGATTGAATTTTTATTTGTTAAATTATTATTCTTAAGTTCTTTCTTTTTATTCAAAAGATCATAGATCATTTTTTAATATTTCAAAGTTCAAAAAATACCACCTCATTTTACGTACTTTTTTAAATATAAAAGTTAATATTGATCTGGAGTACTCAGCCCATATTACGCCACTAAATTTAATTAAATAAAAACATAATCTAAGCCTATTGTCTGTAGGAATACAGATATAAAAATTTTTAAGAAAAAAATAAAAACCGACTTCAAAAAATTAAATGCAACAAATATAAAAATACACTAAAAGGTATAAAATAATTATTATCTTATTTAGTTACAACTAAACGACGAAATATTAACACGAAATTACTTTTTAAAGTCGGTGCCAAACAAACTATACCTATAAGCGAGCGTACCCGCCAAACGTACTAAGTAAGATCCGTCGAGTGCGATTCATAAAAGGTATATGTTTGGCACCAACTTCAAAAAGTAATTTCGTGTTAATATTTCGTCGTTTAGTTGTAACTAAATAAGATAATAATTATTTTATACCTTTTAGTGTATTTTTATTTGTTGCATTTAATTTTTTGAAGTCGGTTTTTATTTTTTTCTTAAAAATTTTTATTTTTCTCTTTTTAGTGATGTTATTAATAGTGATCATATCATCAGAACTTGACCAAATTAATATGACACCATCCCTAAGACACCCCCTTTCGGATAAAAAAAGAACCATCGAAATCGGTTCATAAACAAAGAGGTTAGGTCTAAACAAACCTAATAAAAAAGGTCTAATACCTATGAAAAAAAATCGAAAAAAAAATGGGACCAATCGGAAGCTAGACTGGACCCAATGCAAAAAAAATTTTCAAAATCGGTTGACAATTGGCGGAGATATGAGGTAACATAGGCACAAAAAAAAAAAAAAAAAAAAAAATTCAATCGAATAGAGAACCTCCTCCTTTTTTGAAGTCGGTTAAAAACAACAAGTTTTCTTAATAAAGACGTTTTTTCGTGAAAAATTACATTTTAATTAATTTAATTTTAATTAACCATGGAAATATCAAGCTTATGACAGTTTGTTGACTATTTATAAGTAACTTATAAAGCAGTTTATTGACAGTGTTCAAAAAAATCTCCCAAAATGAACCCAAATATTGATTATTCAAAGGAAGTTCTTATGAAATTATTTATATTGTATAATACTATAAGAACTTCCTTTGAATAATCAATACTTGTCAATTTGCGGGAGTGTTCCATTTGAAAAAATAAAGTCTTCTACGACTTTTCGATGGAAGTCAAAACGTCATATGCAATGCTGAGAATATTTTTAGATCCATAGAACAGTTAAGAAAATGTAAGGTGCTAAATTTTCAGAAAAATCCTGAGTTCCGTTTTCCATAAACGTCTAACGTGCCATCGACCGTGAATCACCGTATATATGTGGAATTTGTATTCTTCATTAATCCCTGCGTGTGGGTTCACTGTGTCTTTTCGGCTATTTGTGTCTAGGGGTTTATCAAACAAAAGGTGTTCATTTAGAATAAAATATTTATAAACAGGTGAAATATTCTATATACAGGTTAAACAACAACTTTCACTTGAAGGGCGTTAATTAATACAAGGCGTAATAATAATTGTAATCGTTAAGAGAGACTTCGTTATTCGTTTAAGCTGATGGGGTTGAATCTATCGTGTCTCGTTTGAATCTGAATGCTCGACTTCGTCTGTTCGTTGTCTGACTGCAAGTTGATTGCAAGTGCTAGTCTTTGACATTTCGTTAAGGGCGGAGGGAGAAATATCACGTGACAGTAAATGGAAAATTCCATACATTCGTTAAAAGCAATATTTGGAGAATTCACAGACTTGTCATCATACTCTTTGATATATGGCTTATTTCCTTTCGGCATATTATCTCAGAGACTTTTAAGGGTCATTGCATACTTGAAAAAGGGCAGAAGAGGTCTTTTACAAGGGTAAAATTCTTATTAAGATTTCAAACCTACATATACGAGCCCCGTCCCATCTCAATTGGCCCACCAATATTTTTTCTTTTTAAATAAAATTATGCTAATTCACGGTAAATTTAATTTAAATATTTATTTTTATTATCATTTGGAACAACATTTTAAACAATTTAAAACATTTTATTGTAACATTTAACTTAAAATTATTTTTTAATTGTTAAAAACAAGGAAAACATACAAAATCCAAAACCTTTACCACTGTGTGACGTCGCCTTTATTTTTAATTACGGCTTGAATTCTTTTGGGCAACGTACTTATTAAGTTTTGACACTCATCTTGAGTGAAAGTATCCCAAATATTTTGAAGTTTGTGTTTTAATTCGACTACGTTTCTAGCTGGTTGTATTCGTAATAGCTTTTTCATTGTGTGCCAAAGAGTTTCTATTGGTGACAAGTCGGGACTGTTTGCCACCCACTCCAAAAGTGGAACATTATGATCAGAAAGCCATTTTAAAGATTTTCTTGATGTATGGCAGGCCGCCCCGTCTTGTTGGAACACAAAATTATTATTATTCTGCAATGCATCTGCCATTGTTGGAAGTAACGATTTTTTTAAAATCTCTAAATATTTATTGGTGTTTACAATTCCATCAATGAAGTGAAGTTTTCCAACACCTCTAGCAGACATTGAACCCCATACCATAACTGAAGCAGGAAATTTTACTTTCTTTTTTAAACAATCTGAATTGAAAGCTTCATTTTTCTGACGAATAACTCTGCTTCGATTGTCCCCAACACAAACTTCAAAACGAGACTCATCACTCCAATGGACACTATTCCATTCATCACTCGTCCAATTAATGTGACTTTTAGCCCATTTAAGCCGGTTTTTCTTTTGTTTTAATGTCAAGAGTGGCTTTTCTTTCGCCTAAAAAAATTAGTAAAATTACAAAAAAAAAATTTGGAATAAGTTGCAATAAAATTACCTTGTAAGTTTTAAAACCTAACTTAAGGGCTTCTCTATGGCACGTGGATCTTGAAACACTTCGCCCCACAGCATCGCTCCAAAGAACAGATAATTCACCATAGTTCGAACGCCTGTTTTTTCTAATAATCTTCTTCAATGCCCGTCTATCAGCATCTGATATTTTGGATTTCGACGCATACCGAGGTTTTGTAGCTATTGTACCCGTTGTTTTATAAACTCGAATAATATTTCTGACAGTAAACTTTGATAAATTAACTAGATCGCCAATTTCCGCGTTTGATTTTCCCTTTTTAAATAAATTGATAATAATTGAGCGAATTTTTTCATCAACAACCTTTCCACGAGTCATTTTTACTAATAATAAACAAAACAAACTTTCTTTTGTTGGAAAAAGGCAAAGCCTACTTGATTATTTCACATATTCAAAGATTCTTAAAAAAAAAAAAAATCGTGAAAAGCAAAGAACTATTTTTTATATAAAAATATGTTTTTAACAATTAAAAAATAATTTTAAGTTTTTTTTTTTTTTTTTTGGCTTTTCGGCCTTTCTAGCCATAAGCCCAATTACGATACTAGTTATATTTTTTAAATTTGTCTCTACCCCCGGGGGTCAGATTTTAGCTGGATGCCTCGAGTCGGATTCGAACCCGGGTCCCCTTGGTTAGCTGGCTGTCACGCTACCGCCTAGCCTACCCGACCCCCCCCCTAATTTTAAGTTAAATGTTACAATAAAATGTTTTAAATTGTTTAAAATGTTGTTCCAAATGATAATAAAAATAAATATTTAAATTAAATTTACCGTGAATTAGCATAATTTTATTTAAAAGAAAAAAATATTGGTGGGCCAATTGAGATGGGACGGGGCTCGTATATATGTGCGGGGGGTATGTATCGCAATTTTGTGAGTGCGCTGCCAAATAATAAATGGAAATATTTTCATCCAATCTTGAGATATTAATACAATCAGTCAGTCTCCAAAGAAAAAAACTGTGTAATAATAATTTCTTTTCTAGATTATCTTTTAATAAAGAAGCAAGTATTGCAAAAGCGAGGGAAGCTCATTGATTTATACGCTAAACAAGGGTGGTAAAGAAAGAATTCTGAAGAGAAATCAAACTTGCCCCTCAACTTGGGAAGGAATCCAAGCTGCTCAGTAAACTTTTTTTGTTTTATTAATTATAGAAATAGCTTCTAAATTTTTATATTATTTAATAAGATTCTTCCAAAACTTATGTGACTTATTATATAGAATTTAAATTTTATAAATTAAAGGGTTTATTATTATTTACATTGATAAATTATGTTGATTAATGTCCATTATAATTAGTAGATTAAAAATTCAGTTTATTGGACAAAGTTTTTTTATTGAAGTTCTTCTTCAATTTTTGTACAACGTTTCGTCTCTCTCGAGACTTTTTCAAGTACTCAATTGGTTAGAACAACATTGGTTGAAATAAAGATAAAAATAACTGAGACATAGTAGAATTTTTTCTTTCAGAGTACATATAGACATCTATACTTATATTGTTTTATGGTATCAATCTAGAAAGAAAAAATTCTACTATGTCTCAGTTATTTTTTATCTTTATTTCAACCAATGTTGTTCTAGCCAATTGAGTGCTTGAAAAAGTCTCGGAGAGAGACGAAACGTTGTACAAAACTGAAGAAGAACTTCAATAAAAAAAACTTTTGTCCAATAAACTGAATTTTTAACCTATTATTAACATTATTTATTTGATAGATTTACTAAACAGTTTTGGTCACCCCTGGTAGTCCATCTTTTTTGTTGGATTGTGGGCTTGTACAAGTATGAATGTTAAGAAAAATGTATTAAAGGTGTATAAGTGTATATGTTGCATTAAAATCCGTTTTTAGTAAGAACGGGTTCTTACTAAGGTTAAAACGCGTTTCACTGAATATCTTTGTGGCAACTAGAGTTTATTGATGTTGGCTGTGTTTGGTTCAAACGTCTCAGGAACAGGGGTCGGCAACCTTTTTTTTGGCCGCGGGTCAAAATCAACCAAAATACGAGTATTAAAGAGATGTTTGGGTCGATATATATATAGATATATATATATATTCAGTTCAAAATATGCAAGGGCGGATCCGGGAATTTTTTATGAGGGGGGGAGAATGTATATAAGGTGCCCGATGTATATAAGATCTACTTTTTATCTCGAAAGTGTGTCTCGATCGAATTGTCCAAGCAGGGGGGGGGAGTCAGAGACGCCGCCCCACACCCACATGGTACTTTATATTCAATTTAAATTTTTTTTTTTATTTACAAATTTCATATCTCATATTTTCAAATTGCCCCCTCCAACCAGCAAATTGTCAATTCAAAGTTTACAAAACGGTCCGCCAGGGGCGCTATTTTTTGATACATGACACTCACACACCAGGCGCGGATCCAGACCTCTGATTTTGGGGGGGGGGGGGGGCGGTCGCCGGTATATAAGATCTACTTTTGATCTCGGAAGTGTGTCGCGATCGAATTGTCCAAGCGGGGGGGGGGGGTCAGAGACGCCCCCCCCCCCCACATAGAACTTTATTTTCTTCAATTTTAAAATTTAATGTTATAAAAAAAAAAATTAAATAAACATATAAAAAATGTTGATCTCCAATGCTTTGGGGGGGGGGGTCGCCCCCATCGCCCCCCCCTGGATCCGCGCATGTCACACGCTCCGCTTGTTTGTATATCAAAAATTATACTTTATTTTTCGGAACCTAAAGTGGGTCACTTGAAATTACCAAATGGGTCATAGGCTGCCGACCCCTGGTCTAGAATCTTCATTTTTGACCTTCCGCCTCATTTTGGGTGTTTATTTTCAAAAATTTTTAAACGAAAATGTCAAAAATTAGAAGCAAAGTTGTAGAGGATGTAATTTTTGACATTTTCGTTTAAAAATTTTTGAAAATAAACACCCAAAATGAGGCGGAAGGTCAAAAATGAAGATTCTAGACCTTTGAACCAAACTCAACCAACATCAGTAAACTCTAGTTGCCACAAAGGTATTCAGTGAAACGCGTTTTAACTAGTAAGAACCCGTTCTTACTAAAAAACGGAGTTTTACTTCAACATATATATTAGCCCAGTAAATAGGGGGGTTTCAGCTTACATTAATTGCGGGAAAATATTTTTTTTCTAGGATCGTTTGGTATGGTGTGGGTATGCCAAATCTAAGTTTGCGACCTCGAAAGTGTGGGGGACAACTTTTGGTGGCCGAAAAACCTCGAAATTTTCGGACTTTTTCCAGTTTTTCGCTTATAACTCGAAAACAGTTCATATTTTGTAAATAACCGTTCTATAGTAAATTAAAGAGGACAAAATTTCGCGTCGATTAAAAAAAAGAAATGCAAAATTGGTCCAGTAGTTCGATTTTTAATGGGGATCCAAAAAACAGCCCCCGGGATCACTTTTGAATATCCCAAAAACTCGCACTTTTTTCGATTTTTTCCCATTTTGACCATGAAGGAGCACGTTTTCGACAAAGACCACTCTATACATTTTTAAACTAGATTAAATTTGCTACAATTCAAACAAAGTTTCATCTTAATTGGATAATGGTAACCCGTGCCGCAATGAGGTTGAAGTTTTGAAAAACTGCAATTTTTTGCAAAAAATCGCAGTTTTTCCTTCATAAAATGAAAACCACTCATCCTAGAAACTTGATTCCTATCTCATTCTCTAGGAAATTTTGTTGACTTGAACGTTTACTTGGACCACTTTTTTGTTAAAACTCTTAGATTTATAGATATTTTTAGAAATATCCATTGTTTCAAAAAATCGCAGTTTTTCCTTCATAAAATGAAAACCACTCATCCTAGAAACTTGATTTCTATCTCATTCTCTAGGAAATTTTATTTACTTGGACCACTTTTTTTTATAAAACTCTTAGATTTATAGATATCCTACATTTTCCGGACAGGATATGATCCGAATCCTCAAAAGCGTCATGGAAAATGCTGGATATCTATAAATCTAAGAGTTTTATCAAAAAAGTGGTCCAAGTAAACGTTCAAGTCAACAAAATTTCCTAGAGAATGAGATAGAAATCAAGTTTCTAGGATGAGTGGTTTTCATTTTATGAAGGAAAAACTGCGATTTTTTGCAAAAAATTACCAGTTTTCCAATTAAGATGAAACTTTGTTTCAATTGTAGCAAATTTAATCTAGTTTAAAAATGTATAGAGTGGTCTTTGTCGAAAACGTGCTCCTTCATGGTCAAAATGGGAAAAAATCGAAAAAAGTGCGAGTTTTTGGGATAGGTATTCAAAAGTGATCCGGGGGGCTGTTTTTTGGATCCCCATTAAAAATCGAACTACTGGACCAATTTTGCATTTCTTTTTTTTAATCGACGCGAAATTTTGTCCTCTTTAATTTACTATAGGACGGTTATTTACAAAATATGGACCGTTTTCGAGTTATAAGCGAAAAACTGGAAAAAGTCCGAAAATTTCGAGGTTTTTCGGCCACCAAAAGTTGTCCCCCACACTTTCGAGGTCGCAAACTTAGATTTGGCATACCCACACCATACCAAACGATCCTAGAAAAAAATCTTTTCCCGCAATTAATGTAAGCTGAACCACTTTTTGGATCCTCTATTTACTGGGCTATATATATACATATACAATATGTATTAGTATCAAAATAAATTAGTCCTTCTTAATGTGTTTTTAGAATAGATCAATATATAATGAGTGGAGATTTAGTTAATTGAGATTTGAATGTAAAATATAATAATAAAAAAATCTTTAATTGATCATCAGTTCAAATTAGATTCTAAAATCAATGACAAGTGTTTATAAATTATTTATTTATTGAAATTTATTGAAATATCCATGTTAATAAATTAAGAATGAGTTATATATGCAGAGTGACAAATTCCAAATCTTGAACGAAATTGTATGGTTTTTATTTTGTGTAATTGTATAAAAAAAATCTTATAAAATGTTTCAATTTTCAGTACTAATAATGAGAACCTATGTAAAAATAAAAAAAATAACTTATTGGTCTGATTTAAGGTAGTTGTTTCACCATATGGGTTTTCTTAGGATTTTTTTGAAATTTAGACAGATTATTATTTAAATACTTCTGCATCGATTGGTGGCAAAACTAAATTTATGAACAATATAGTTCCGGAGATATTAAATTCCAAAGATAGGTTTTTCAGACTGTTATACATTGCACTATACGGGATACCGGAAAGTTTACATACATATTTAATTATAATTAAGAAACTCTTCTTACCATTCGTATAAAAAACCTAAGCCAACATTAAACAATAACTAATACATTTTTAAGAAAATTTTAATTCATAGTTACAATACAGTTTCTGAGATAATAATGAATAAATAATGGAAAATGTATAATGAAAAATTTACTCTAAAAACAAGCTGGCAACAATGCATATATCTAACCTAATAAGCTTACGTGTTCTGATGTGGCCATCCACTTGACTTTACCATACAACCTGGCCCCTCACTTATATTTAATATTTAATAAAATTATTTATATTAAGTGGATATTGATGAGGCAGTCCAAAAAAAGAAGAAGATAATTTACACTATCTTTTTATTCATAAAACCGACGTTTCGGAGGCTATTCCCTCCTTCTTCAGGGTCTGTAATTAATTAAAATGGGATTTGGCCATCATTACAATCAAGATCATTACAAATTATTTTTTTATATAAATACAATTAATATATAATTATATGGTATACAATTTTTTAATCAATAATATTCTACTCACTTTGAAAAGTCAGTGAAGGAAATCCAATGCGGCATTCCCCTCTGTCTCCTCTTTCAGTGGCAGTAACAATAATATCTTGTCTTCATCCACAATAAATAATTACCACAACTGCTTTGCGCAGGGTTTATCTGAGAGGGGGATTGTGGCTAATGATATGCACTTATATTAAAAAAAAAATATTTCCAAATCATTATTACATTATAATTCTGCTGAGAATGAAATACAAGATATTATTGTTACTGCCACTGAAAGAGGAGACAGAGGGGAATGCCGCATTGGATTTCCTTCACTGACTTTTCAAAGTGAGTAGAATATTATTGATTAAAAAATTGTATACCATATAATTATATATTAATTGTATTTATATAAAAAAATAATTTGTAATGATCTTGATTGTAATGATGGCCAAATCCCATTTTAATTAATTACAGACCCTGAAGAAGGAGGGAATAGCCTCCGAAACGTCGGTTTTATGAATAAAAAGATAGTGTAAATTATCTTCTTCTTTTTTTTGGACTGCCTCATCAATATCCACTTAATTCACTTATCAGTCCGTCTCCAAAATTACTCCAATCTATTATATATATTCATCTAGGGAGGGTTAGTTTATTGCATTTTAAGATTACTGTGGGCCCACACTGATTATAGTATACAAAATTTGGTTCTGAGTTTGGTACAAGAGCCTAGATTTTCATTTTTTGACCATACACCCCCTCCCCAAATTGGGCGGTTAGTTTTGCATTTTTAGACTTCTGGGGGTCCACTGATTATGTATACAAAACCAGATAACGAGACAACAGGACTAACAGACATTTTGACAAAACAATTATTATCTCGAAAAATATAATTTTTTCGATGTTCACTTATTAGAGCTTTTTTGTAGAGCGAAATGCCATGGTTTCGTTCAATTTTTTTAATCAAAATAGTTTCAGCCGTTTTTGAGATATTTCGAAAAAAGAAGCAAAAAAACCACTTTTTTCATGCACGATTACAATACTTGACCATACCCTGTATGGTAAAGTAAAAGTGGATTAACTTAATACTTTTTTGACGTTTTTTTGCTTCAGCCATTGTCGCAATAGCTATGTGGTTATTAAGAACTTTTTGTTTAATAAATCGACCTTTATAATGTATTTTATCTGTCATTTCTATGATAAAAATATTCAAGCTCGGAGACAATGTTGTCAGATTTGTCAAACGAGCACGGGATTGGCTAGTAGTGGTACATAAACAGCAAAAAGTTTTGGGCTTATGAATTATGAATCCTTATTGTCTGTTCTATATACTCTAGCATTAACTTTTTGCTAGTATTGTCGCGAAACAACTACCTTAAAAACTGTACAAAATTTAATTATTTTAAATATTTTGACCACAACCTAAATATTTAATGATAAACAATTAAATTTTACAACCCATGGTTTCCAGCATAAAATATTGCTATTCCACCCTTAAATTGTACTGTAATTGTTCAAAATCACATCTTGAGTAGTAAAAAAAAGACTTTGGCTCGAAACATGTCGATATTAAACCAGACAATAAAACAATACAAGAATTATAAGTTGTTTTGTTGCTTTTGGCTGCCCTTAATCAAAATTCCGATAAGTTTATTTTATCTTTTTTATAATTTTTTTTTCTCTGTTTTTAGAATTCTTGAATCTGAATTCGGCATCCATTGCAATTTGACATTTGCTGTTTTCGATAAGCCAGGCGGTTGCCTGTGCCGAAGCAGGTGTCACACTTATCTCGCCATTTGTTGGCCGCATTTTGGATTGGTTTGTTTCAAATACGGATAAAAAATCATATGAACCAGAAGAGGATCCCGGTGTCGTTTCCGTTACAAATATTTATAATTATTATAAAAAAATTTGGATATAAAACTCAAGTGATGGGTGCATCATTCACGAAATATTGGTAAATATATTAACAGGGGTGTTTTAATGAAGGAGAGATGGCTGTCCAAAATTTATAAATAAATAAGCTGACGTGTTCTGATGTGGCCATCCACTTGACTTTACCATACAACCTGGCCCCTCACTTATATTTAATATTTAATAAAATTATTTATAATCATGTAGGGGAGGGGGGTTAGTTTTTGCATTTTTAGACTCCTGGGGGCCCACTGATTATGTATACAAAATTTGGTTGAGTTTGGTACAAGAGCCTAGATTTTCATTTTTTGACCCTACACCCCCCCCCCCCATTTTGGGCGGTTAGTTTTTGCATTTTTAGACTTCTGGGGTCCCACTGATTATGTATACAAAATTTGGTTGAGTTTGGTACAAGGGCCAAGATTTTCATTTTTTGACCCCCCCCCCCATTTTGGGCGGTTAGTTTTTGCATTTTTAGACTTCTGGGGTCCCACTGATTATGTATACAAAATTTGGTTGAGTTTGCTCAAATGGCCTAGATTTTTAATTTTTAACCCCCCCCTCCACCCCCCTTAATTTTGGGTCGATATGCACCAAAATCTAATCAGCTCTTAATCTCAATGGACCAAAACTACGTGTGAAATTTGGTTTCGATATTCACACTAGTTTTTGAGCTAGCTCGTCCACAAAAATTTGGTAACGCACAGACTAACAGACTAACAGACATTTTGACAAAACAATTATTATCTCAAAAAATATAATTTTTTCGATGTTCACTTATTAGGGCTTTTTTGTAGACCGAAATGCCATGGTTTCGCTCAATTTTTTTAATCAAAATAGTTTCAGCCGTTTTTGAGATATTTCGAAAAAAAGAAGGAAAAAAACACTTTTTTCATGCACGATTACAATACTTGACCATACCCTGTATGGTAAAGTAAAAAAGAGAGAAACTTCTGACGAATAAAAAACTCCCAATTATAGAAAACAGTTTCGGCTTTAATTAGATAATGCCATCTTCAGTTCTAATGAGCTGTAATGAGCATAAAATGTATGAATATAAATACAAAAACATAATAAATTATGAAAATTAGTTCTTACAATATTTGCCAAACTCAATATTATTGAATGCAGACAGAGTTGTTATTGTATTATCAAACACAAAATTATATATAACATATAAAATGTGTACATCGGCCTTAGTATGCTCACTACTGTAATATGGTGAAGTCTCAAAAGCGAATAAAAATTATAACAAAATTAACAGCCCATCTAAATAACATGGGGTTTTTAGCATTGAACTAGCGATTTTTTTTTCGGGCTCAAATAATTTTGAAACTCTGTAGACTTTATCCTTATAAGAGTAGCTATCTTTCAGAATTTTTACAGATTTTTATCGATTATAATTTTCTTCTGAGTAAAATATATAAAATTTAGCCTTGATACTATACTATTTTTCGATCTTTGAGGCGTCTGGCTACAGCAAGGACCCGCCGAGAGCGTCTGGCAATAGTAATTGTAGGTCGCTAATACTATCCTGTATGACATATTAAAAAACTAGCTTTGTTACTATGACGTAGATTAACCCATTTTTTCACCTCTTCGGTAACTGAATATCTGCCAAGATTCGTATACAGGGTGGTGACTTGGCCGACGCAGCATAGCGATTACAATGTTAATTTTTGAATGTGCATTTATTTGCTCCCCTAATTATTTTAGAGTTAAAGTTCTTATAGGTTTTTTGTAGAGAAAAAAATACTGAATCCGAACATATTTTTGTTTTCAAATTTTGAAATTTCAGAACCGTAATAATCAACATTATAAATAATTGTATTTTTACAAAAATCACTGAGGCCATGGAATTATTAAAACAAACAAGGCATTTTCATTTGTTGTTTCTATTTGACGTTTAATAGTGATGTCTTTAGTGATTATTTTAGAGCATAATTAGAATACAAAAAACTGAGCAGAATTAAAATTCTAAAAGATAATTACATCAGATTTTGTCTAATTCATAATTTAAAAGTCCAAAAAAACGATTTTAAAAATGTAGATATTTATTTAAAAAATTTAAATTCAAAACTTTTATTGTTGTCGATTGTTTAAGTTTTATTGTTTATACTAGTCTCAAATGGATTCTATTGTAACAATCTATGATTATAATACAAACTTAACATTTGTTAATTATGTTAAAAAATTAAATTCTGTTTACCTTACTAATTTTATTGTTTTAATTACGTTTAAAAATATTACTTATAATTTCGTTGATTATTCTTGTGAAAATTTAAAAGCTCGTTCTAAACTTCATCTACGTGAATCTACTATTTTTATTTATCAATGACGAATACAAAACTCAGCCCATTCAAATTTAACGAGTTTCTCATTATGGTAATCAATAAATTCTAATAAGAACTGATTTTAAAAAGTTCAAATATAACAAACGTCACTTAGAAACAACAAATGAAAATGCCTTGTTTGTTTTAATAATTCCATGGCCTCAGTGATTTTTGTAAAAATACAATTATTTATAATGTTGATTATTACGGTTCTGAAATTTCAAAATTTGAAAACAAAAATATGTTCGGATTCAGTATTTTTTTCTCTACAAAAAACCTATAAGAACTTTAACTCTAAAATAATTAGGGGAGCAAATAAATGCACATTCAAAAATTAACATTGTAATCGCTATGCTGCGTCGGCCAAGTCACCACCCGGCCATATGCTAGTTCGTCTGACAAGTGAATTTAAGACAATGAATTCAAAAATAGTCGTTTGAAGCCGAGGTTCGGGTGGTGCTGCCGAGATTTCCCAGGGCTATTTTGAAGAAAAAAGATTTTTACATAACATTTTTTTTTTCAGAATTATTTATTTTAAATATTTTTCAAAAAAAACAAACTTCGTGGTGCAGGTCCGCAGGCTGCAGCCTATTCAGCCTATGCTTAAATCCGGCCCTGTATATACTTTTTTTTTTATAATTACTCCATGTACATATTTAATTATAAAAATTTTATTTAAGGAGGTTCTTTCGCGACAATCCACACAAAAAAGTTTTAGCCTCGTAACCACTCTATAAATATAAAGATAAGAGTAAATAAATATTATATTTTACAGTGAAAACAAAGATTTAAGTATCTTTTTGGGTGTCTTTTTTTGAAAAAAGATGGAAATTATTTCAAAAATCAACCCAGTATATAATATTATTAAATGAATTTAACTTTAAAGGACATCATAGATATTAGAGAAATATTTTTACATTGCATATCAGAGAGGTTCGTCCCCTTAGGAATCGAACCCAAGCGCTAACTAAGCTTGCCGGGCCAGTAGCCAAACCCTTAAGACAAATCTCTCTCTGACATGCAACATATATAAGTATTATAGCTAAAGATTTTTCACTCCCTTCAACTCAAAGGGAATAGTGAAAATTCCTGCTAAACTGAAAAAAGTTTTCAGTGACGGACCCATGGATTTTACAGTGAAAACAAAGATTTAAGTATCTTTTTGGGTGTCTTTTTTTGAAAAAAGATGGAAATTATTTCAAAAATCAACCCAGTATATAATATTATTAAATGAATTTAACTTTAAAGGACATCATAGATACTTATATATGTTCATGTCAGAGAGAGTTTGTCTTAAGGGTTTGGCTACTGGCCCGGCAAGCTTAGTTAGCGCTTGGGTTCGATTCCTAAGGGGACGAACCTCTCTGATATTTTTTTTTTTTTTATTTTATTTATCCAGAAAAATACACAACATACAAATATGTCATGTCCTATAGAGTTGACAAGTCAACTGTACATAGGACCGGATTAAAATCTTATATCTATCTTATATTATATATCTTATATCTATCTTATATTATATATCTTATATCTATCTTATATTATATATCTTATATCTATCTTATATTATATATCTTATATCTATCTTATATTATATATCTTATATATAACAGTTAATCATTATTTAATTTTAATTTTACAAAGAATTACTATAGTTGAGATATGGAGTACATTGTTAAACATTAGTTCTCATTAGATATTTACCTACATATCACAGGGTGTAATCACAATGATCCAATCCATTTAACCAATTTTTTTCTCAATATTTTTTTGTCACACGACAGATTTTTTAGATCATTTGGTAGTTTGTTAAAATATTTAATTGCCACAAAATAGGCATTTTTTGGGCAATTGACTTATTAATCTTTTGGTAGGACAATTGATCTATGTCTAGTTCTGCCACTATGTTGATTATACATAATCTTGATATGCAATGTCTATAAAAATATTTCTCGAATATCTATGATGTCCTTTAAAGTTAATTCATTTAATTATATTTAATATTTATTTACTCTTATCTTTATTAAAAGATGTTTCACCTTGCACCAACCCCACAATCCCTACTAATTACTCTATAAATATGAACGGTGTTAAAATTTTAGGTTATGTTTTTTTAACGTGACTGTACTTTTTACGCTACTATATTCTATTTATGAATGGATCGTTTCCAAGCCATTGATATTTTATCCCCTCCACTAAAAATAATCGCCCAAATATGTTTTTTTTTTTTATCAAAACTACGTGGTAAATAATTTCAATTTTTTTTTAAGTTACTCCGAATATATTATTCTAACAAATATTAGTTTTTCATCAAGATGGTGAAAGTCCTTCAATGAAAAAAAATAAAATAATGATCATTTTCCCACCCTTTCCCAATCTACCATATGTAAAAAATTTCATTTTTAATTGCAATTATTTCATGTTTGGTGTGGTAAATCGTCTTCAAATTTTAACAGTGTGTTTATTATGCTTTTAATGACTTATATTCCAAGTTTCGAAGACTTCTTGAATTTTTGCATTTGTGAAAGAACTACCTTAAACCAGAACAAGCTGTCTATAATTGTTATTAAAACGATTTTTATCAACATCATTTTTTTAATTAATTTTCAACCAGTATGTGATTAATATAATGAATTTCAATTTCATAATTCCCAAAGGAAATTCAGATAATTTCTATATCCAAAAACTTGGATCTATTTCCAAGTCCGAATTGAAATTAATTAATCCTTTTCGTACATTAGACTCAATTGTGATTAATTAACGATAAGTCCAAATATTTAGAATTGCTTAATCAATTAATGATGAACTATGAGTGCAAGCCTTATAACGGAAGCAAATCAATTGACATTTACTATTTAGAAAATTTATAAATAAGTTAAAACAGTATGTAAAAGATATTATTCACTGAATATTTTATTTCCAATAGAGGCACACTAATTTCCTTTAAATGTAAACCTAATTGATTGTGCACTTAAGGTACTTTTAATTGCAGCGATTGTACTCAGAGTACGGATAAAGAAAAGCAACAAGAATCCAAATCTATATAGGAACGGTAGAATTTTAACATGGCTTTAAAAAATGTCATTTAAATGTAATATAGTTCAATTATAGAAATAAATTAAATTATGAATTTAATAATTTTTTTTCTTTATTTATAGGTGTTTCTGTAGCCAAAGCTAATGCATGTAACTAAGTTTGGCTTTCTATTCCGGACTGGGTTTTTAACCGACTTCAAAAAAGGAGGAGGTTCTCAATTCGACTGAATTTTTTTTTGTGTCTATGTTACCTGATATCTTCGCCAATTGTGAACCGATTTTGATGATTTTTTTTGCATTGGGTTCAGTCTAGTTTCCGATTGGTAAAAATATAAATTTCATTGGTATTGGACCTTTTTTGTTATGTTTGTTCAGGCATAACTTCTTTGTTTATGAACCGATTTTAATGATTCTTTCTGCGTTTGGATCAGTATAGCTCCAAGATAGTCAAGATACCTAACTATTTATTTATTTATTTTATGTATGTTCAGCGAGAACTTTTTGCCACGTGGACCGATTTCGATGATTCTTTTTTTATTGGAAAGGGGGTACCTTAGGGGTGGTCCCATATTAATTTGGTCAAGTTCTGATGATATGATCAATGACGAAATAACGTAAATCTCCAATTCTTATGAGCAAATAATCGAAATTATAATAAATAAAATCTTTTATAAAAAAAATCTTAAAACATTCATTTAAAACCCGCAAACGTTTCGAGAGAATTTCTATATTTATGAATTGAATTTTATTATCATTTTCTGATTCATTCGCCCGACGCTTTCTCTTACGAGATGCATGCAAGGTATTATATTAAGTCACTATTAATAACATCACTAAAAAGAGAAAAATAAAAATAATTTTTATAAAAAAAAAATAAAACCGACTTCAAAAAAATTAAATGCAACAAATAAAATAATAAGAACTCAAAAATCAAATAAAATGCACTAAAAGGTATAAAATAATTATCTTATTTAGTTACAACTAAACGACGAAATATTAACATGAAATCACTTTTTGAAGTCGGTGCCAAACATATACATTTTATGAATCGCACTCGACGGATCTTACTTAGTACGTTTGGCGGGTACGCTCGCTTATATAGTTTGTTTGGCACCGACTTCAAAAAGTAATTTCATGTTAATATTTCGTCGTTTAGTTGTAACTAAATAAGATAATTATTTTATACCTTTTAGTGCATTTTATTTTATTTTTTGAGTTCTTATTATTTTATTTGTTGCATTTAATTTTTTTGAAGTCGGTTTTATTTTTTTTATAAAAATTATTATTTTATATCTTATATCCGGGTGCACTATTGCTTGGGTACAAATATTTACAGCCATTTAAATTTAATTGATAGAAATCGTTCCTAATAGTAGTGGAAAAGTATTCATTCTTTTTTTTTTGTTACATACATATTATTCGATTATTCCCAAATCTTTTATGTAACCCTTCTAGAAAAGCCTCTCTCAAGCGCTTTTTCGCAGATCATAAAGGGAAAATCAAAGTTTGTCTTGATGCAAATAAACATACACATATACCGGGTGAGTTTTTTATCTTGAGACAGTCTTATAACTCAAAAACAGTGCATTATACGAAAAAAGTTTCAAATAAAAGTTTATTTATATCAGGGGGGAAACTAAACTTCGCTATTGTTTGTCGACCTAGAACAAGCTTTCAAGGATATTTCGAGGTCAAGTTCTGTTTTTTAAATGGAAATCTATATGTTTCTGTACATATTCTTAATCTAGAAAAAAAAACTGAACAACTTTCATTAGAACTATTTTTTATACGACATCAAATAATAAAAAATATTGAATCAATTATATGAACAGACACCGTGATAGTATCTGTAGTACAGGGAAAGGGCAGAAACGGTTCTTCGGTGAGCCAGGGAGTCGAGTGAGTTGGTTAGAGCCGGGTCTCCTATTAGTTTAATTGCTCGCTTCTGAATCGCATTCAGTGTAGCAAGAGAATGCTTGGAGGCACCCCTCCACAGATGAGAGCCATATTCGAGACAGGGACGAATTTGAGCCTTATACAGTATAAGAAGTTGACTGGGAGTATAACAGCGTCTAGACCTAAATAGGAGACCAAGCTTGCGCGCTGCAGCTTTAGCAGTGGTTGAGATATGGTCATTCCATGAAAGGTCAGACCCTAGAGTTACGCCTAGCATTGAAATTTTATCACTAAATTCTAGTGAGTTTGAATCGAATGATATGTTTGGGAGGTTTCTGTCGACGCGCCTAGAAATAAGGCAACACTGAGTTTTCACTGCATTGAAGTTAACTAAGTTTTGGGATCCCCAGTTTTTAAGTCTGCATAAGTCTAAATTAATTGAGGAGGCAATGTCTGCACGGTTTTTATGCGATGCAGGGGCGTTATGTAGGGTGCTGTCATCTGCGTAACAATGTACCGGATTGGAGGGCAAGTTTAGAAGGTCGTTGATATAGATAAGAAAAAGCGTAGGGGAGATAACCGATCCCTGAGGAACTCTAGCGTTGGTGTGGGAAGGGGGTAAGGTGGAAGAGTGTATCGCAAGTCTTCTGGATGAATTCCAGTTCCAATTTCGTTATTTTGGACTGTTTCAGTTTCTTCCTAGCCTTTACATTTCTTGTTTTTTTTAAACAGATTTTACAACACAATAAAATGAAGCTTGTGAGGGTGTATTTCTATCAGGAAAACGCTCGTCATCCATTTCAAGCCCTATAACACTTCTTCCACATTTTACCAAATAAATTAAGACAATTTCAATTCTGTCTTCAACAAAAATGCTTCATTTATATTATAGTAATACAATATAACTATCTACTGGATTGATTGACACGAGAAATAAACTTTTTTTTAAACACAGGAATTTTAAATGCGCAGATATTACTTGCCTGCATATCCGAAGGGGGAGAACTAGGAAAGCTGGTTCTTCAATTCCTTATATCACTGGGCTGTGATATTTTTTGATGAGTTTTTAGGTTGCTATTTATTTTTTTTTATTTTTTTTATCTTAACATTTTTTTTTTTTTTTGAATTTGTTGTTTTGATTTTTGTAGAGTTAATGTGAATATATTGGCTGGCAAAATGGGTTTGTGCCCGATGCCAATAAATAATAAAAAAAAAAAAAAAAAAAAAAAAAAAAAGTAGAAAATAATCTCGCTAAATCTGTGTACCTCGCACCTACGCATAATGAAGTTTTCATTATCATTATAAACACTTAGTTTCATTGTTGTGACTTTTCGATTTAATAAATATTTATTTAATAATTAATTATTTAATCATTATTATTTGATAATTAAGTTGAATAATTGTTAAAAAAATTTTTTCAGAGATCTAATTGATTTAATATTTTTTTTTTATTTGTTGACGTATAAAAAAATATGGTTCTAATAAAAGTCCACAAAGAGAAACATTAAGTGGGAGATAAATTTAACCTAATTTATCGCGCGGAGAATTTACCACTGCTCGAAGCCCTTAAAAAACTTAGTAAATTGGATTGTATCTAACTATCTGAGATTTGACTCGTGATTCCGGCTTCTTTCCTTCTACTCTGTTCTTTTCACGATGGAGGGCCATCCCATACAGGCCTTTAGGGGATGCACCTTCTGGGTGTATCTCCTTCCTCACATCAATATCATTAAAGAGAAACAAAGAGGTTGTCCTCTGCTTGATGCAAATAAACATACACACATATATATCGAAATTATATATCTGTATATATATATATTTATTTATTTGTTTGAGACTATAGTTTCGAAGACTTGGTCTTCATCATCAGTCTTTTTTTAATTATAAATATTGTTTTTCATGGAGTCAATACCGTATGGATATTGAAAATTTTCGATCTTTACTTAGCTGGGAGCCAGTTAAAATTAAAATCATCTTTCAGGTTCACATTCATATTTAAACACATGTATCCCTTTTCTTTGTGACAAAGAACAGACTGACAATGGAAGGGGGGTTGGTTTTCCTTTTTTCCCCACTTTCTTTTATCTAAAATTGTTTGTTTTGACAGAAAACATTCTAAGCAAATTGCTATTTGATAACTCAATTTTTCCGTTCAAACAAAGGTCTGAATTTTTATTGAATGATTTCAAAATTTCTAACGATTCAATTGCGCTAATTAATTTTGGGTTTCTTTCTGTTTTTATTAATCTAATTCCTGTGCCTTCCGGAAAAGAGTGATTGTTTGAATTTAAATGTTCAGCTAATGAGTTCTCTTTTTTCTGATTTCTAAAATCTCTAAAGTGAAAATTTCGATTTTTTAATTTATCGCAGTCAAGCAGAGGACAACCTCTTTGTTTCTCTTTGTGAATCAACAACTCTGCTACTCTCGGCAAAACAAAAACTTTTCAATTAATAAAGTTGTTCAGTTTTTTTTTGTAGATTCAGAATATGTAAAGAAACATATGGTTTCATTTAAAAAACAGAACTTGACCTCGAAATACCCTTGAAAGCTTGTTCTAGGTCGACAAACAATAGGGTAGTTTAGTTTCCCCCTATATAAATAAACTTTTATTTGAAATTTTTTTTCATATAATGCACTGTTTTTGAGTTATAAGACTGTCTCAAGATAAAAAAAACTCACCCGGTATATAACATAAATCAAATAAATGGACCATTCAGAACAGACCTTCCACCCTAATTAAAATATTCTCCAATAGAAATACGTTGTTTCATGTCAAACATAGAATATAAAAATTTTTAAGAAAAAAATAAAAACCGACTTCAAAAAATTAAATGCAACAAATAAAATACACTAAAAGGTATAAAATAATTATTATCTTATTTAGTTACAACTAAACGACGAAATATTAACACGAAATTACTTTTTGAAGTCGGTGCCAAACATATACCTTTTATGAATCGCACTCGACGGATCTTACTTAGTACGTTTGGAGGATATGCTCGCTTATAG
Organism: Euborellia annulipes; assembly: GCA_023213315.1. Taxonomy (NCBI): domain Eukaryota; kingdom Metazoa; phylum Arthropoda; class Insecta; order Dermaptera; family Anisolabididae; genus Euborellia; species Euborellia annulipes. The sequence continues at coordinate 23,345 of JAKCPI010015825.1, read as the reverse complement.
GTATAGTTTGTTTGGTACCGAATTCAAAAAGTAATTTCGTGTTAATATTTCGTCGTTTAGTTGTAACTAAATAAGATAATAATTATTTTATACCTTTTAGTGTATTTTATTTGTTGCATTTAATTTTTTGAAGTCGGTTTTTATTTTTTTCTTAAAAATTTTTATTTTTCTCTTTTTAGTGATGTTATTAATAGTGATCATATCATCAGAACTTGACCAAATTAATATGACACCATCCCTAAGACACCCCCTTTCGGATAAAAAAAGAACCATCGAAATCGGTTCATAAACAAAGAGGTTAGGTCTAAACAAACCTAATAAAAAGGTCTAATACCTATGAAAAAAAATCGAAAAAAATGGGACCAATCGGAAGCTAGACTGGACCCAATGCAAAAAAAATTTTCAAAATCGGTTGACAATTGGCGGAGATATGAGGTAACATAGGCACAAAAAAAAAAAAAATTCAGTCGAATAGAGAACCTCCTCCTTTTTTGAAGTCGGTTAAAAATACAAAATGAAAATAATTGACATTAATCACAAGAGAAACAAAGAGGTTGTCCTCTGCTTGATGCAAATAAACATACACACATATATATCGAGATTATATATCTGTATATATATTATTTATTTGTTTGAGACTATAGTTTCGACGACCTCTTGTTTCTCTTTGTGAATCAACAACTCTGCTACTCTCGGCAAAACAAAAACTTTTCAATTACATTTATCTCGCTCAACTTACTCATTTTCATCCACTTTTAATTATAAATGATTAATTTTTTTTATTCTATTTCTCTTGTAGCTAAAAAATCCGACGTCGAGAAGATCCATATGGATGAGCCGGCATTCCGTTGGCTAATGAACGAAGATCAAATGGCAACTGATAAACTTTCCGATGGTATTCGAAAATTTGCCGCTAGATTCACGTAAATTAGACAAAGTGTTAAAAGAACTGATTGAAAAAGCATAAAAAAAAATTCAATGGGAGAAAATGAAATAATTCTGAAAATATAATCATTATATTTTTTATTTCTATATATTACACCTACTTAAACATATACAATATTAAAATGTTGTTTTATATATTATTAATTATATAAAAGGATTTATCAAATAAAATTTTATTTTTAAATAGAATTATTTTATTTTATTAAACACTAGCTGCAAGGCCCGCCTCGGCGGCCCTCTTCAGCCAGGGGCACGCTCCCTGAACCCCCAACCCACGAACCCCACCCACGCGCCCACTCACCCCCGAACCCACCCCCCACCCCCACCCCAACACCCCCCCAACCTACACCCCACTCACCTCGGACCCCCATCCCCGTACCACCCCACTACGCCACTGGACCCTCACTTGAACCCCCCACTCCACCAACCCTGCACCGCCTCATTGCCTTCCACCTCCCGCTTACAGCCCACTGGACCCCCCCCCGTCCCCCTCACTCCTACCGCCTTACCCCCTCACTCCACCCCTCCACCCCGCCCCCACCCCCCCACCCACCCCCCCACCCTTGCATTCCCTTCTAGTGCCCCAGATTATGTATACAAATTTGGTGGAGTTTGGTCCAAGAGCAAGAATTTTCATTTTTTAACCCCCCTCCCCCCATTTTGGGTGGTTAGTTTTTGCATTTCTAGCTCTCTAGAGGCCCACAGATTATGTAAACAAAATTTGGTTGAGTTTGCTCCAAGGGCAAGAATTTACATATTTTTCACCCTCCCACACTTTTTTGGGTGGTTTTTGGAGAAATTTATTTTAATTTAGAAAATGGTACTTAAGTAGTATGGTCGAGAAAATATCAATCTCAATTTATTTCCTAACTTTAAAGTACAATATTGTAGGGATTATTCTAGGTGGCTTAAACCAGGTGAAGAAAGACTCAAGTATTTTCAATAATAATGGTTTATTAGATGCTTTTCAATAATAATAATATAACAAAATGCTTTATAAATGGTAGAAATAAAACTGGAGATGTTCGTGTATCGTTGAGCAGAAAAATACTTCTTGAAACTTGCTGGTTAAATCTTCGGTAAACATATACTTGATGAATCGTTCTTGTCGGATGGTTAATAGTAACTGACTGTCTTCAACTTGGGAGACGATCTTTATAGAGGCCGCGTTGATATCTGGGGCTCCTGATGATAGGTCCTTATTTCGGCCAATCAGCGCATCTGTTAATATGGCCAATCCGGGAGCAGTTGGTCGTCGCATTTGTCTGGATGTGGTAAGGCGGAAAGCGCAGGTGTATGTGTTATGAAAAGGTGCAAGGCAAAGGCGGAAAAGCCTGGGTAAAGCTTGGCAAGGGCGGTGTCATGGTGTATAGACCAGGACAAGTTGGGTTGGCTGGATCCCACAAATATATTAAATTCATGAGTTTGAATTATTTAATATTCTTTTTAGCACAAGAATTTCCTCCATTCACTTTGCACCAGTAACTGCAGATTATAAATAAAATTTAGGGAACGCGGTGTTGGTTTATAGTGAAACATTGTTAAAATTAAATTAGGTTGGAGTTGGTGGTGTTTCACAAGGAGTCCTTGTGAAACACCACCAACTCCAACCTAATTTAATGCAGATTATATGTTTTGTTGAGCCTGCCGGAATCAGATTAAGTGAAGTTACTGCAAATCATAAGAATTTATTACAAACTTTTGAAATAAAAGAAATGGTTCATGAGGATAGTTGGAATATGCTATAGCTGGATAATGTTGCTCATAGATTTTATAGGAAAAATATGATTTGGGATTGGAAACAAAAAACTATAGAAATAGACGAATCATCTCAAAATTATCTAACTTTTATATCAAGAGAAATCTGTTGAAGATCCAAATGAAAATATGCTATATGCAACTAAAATACTAGAAAATGAATTTAGTAATATGCCGATAAAAAAAAATGGGGAAGGTACTTGTCAAGTGGAAATAATTTATTTAAAAATTGGCTGAAAAAACGAAGGGAAAAATATACAAAAGAGATAATTCCATTTGAGTACTTAGTTGGTGCTATTGATATACAAGAATCTACATTAGATTGAAGATATTAATAATCGTAAGATATGCGTTTTGGAAACTACAAAAGAAAGATAAACCGAAAAATATCGAAATTTACTAATACTTTTTATATATATTCATCTAGATTAATGTAGACTAAATTCGATTTTTAAACGGAAAGTTTCAATTAGGTATTTTGTTAAAGAAATTTGAACTTCGCGAATGCTAAATAATATGATATATATATGAATCTATATATTTACCACTAATAAAAAACATTTCACTATGTTAATTCTACATTAAGAAATTATTCTATTAATTTTGGAAAAGGAAAAATAATGTAAAGAATTAACACTTGATATTGTTTATATATAGTATAAAATATATAGATTCATATATATTGGTGTAGTTTCACAGTGAATGAAATAAAACTCAAAGAGGTTTATACAAACTCAATATATTTCGGATTATTAGTCCATCATCAGGAGTTTACAAGTTAATACTAATAATAATTGAACGAGTGGTCGCCATTCTTGACATTCAAATCATGGTTACCAATATAACAAAATATAACATTCAAATCTTACACAAGAAAAACACCAATGAAAATTTAAAATTTAAAAAATTTAAAAAAATTGTTTTACAAAGATTTTTCTTTTTTAATTATAAAATATATAAATGTAAATATAAGAAATCTAAGTAAATATGAATATTAATATAAATAAAAATTACAAGTATAAATATAAAGTCTTTTTAGAATTAAATTAGAAAGTAAAATTACAAATTTAAGTCATAGACACAAAATTAATTATAAATATCAGTTTACAAATAAGCCTAAATAACATATAGAGATGAAGAATTAAGATAAAATATAATAGGGATAAATTAGATGAGATAAATTACAATATACAACAATTTTTGTGGTTATCTCATATATCAAAATGTCATTTATTTTAGAAGACTGAAGGCGCGTGATTTGAATTTAATTTTGATTGTAATTTGGGAAATAGTATATATTTGAGAGAGACTGAGGTTAAGTTTTTTATTTTTTTTAATTTTTAGTCTCTCTCAAATATACTATTTCCCAAATTACAATCAAAATTAAATTCAAATCACGCGCCTTCAGTCTTTAAAATAAATGACATTTTGATATATGAGATAACCACAAAAATTGTTGTATATTGTAATTTATCTCATCTAATTTATCCCTATTATATTTTATCTTAATTCTTCATCTCTATATGTTATTTAGGCTTATTTGTAAACTGATATTTATAATTAATTTTGTGTCTATGACTTAAATTTGTAATTTTACTTTCTAATTTAATTCTAAAAAGACTTTATATTTATACTTGTAATTTTTATTTATATTAATATTCATATTTACTTAGATTTCTTATATTTACATTTATATATTTTATAATTAAAAAAGAAAAATCTTTGTAAAACAATTTTTTAAAAATTTTTTAAATTTTAAATTTTCATTGGTGTTTTTCTTGTGTAAGATTTGAATGTTATATTTTGTTATATTGGTAACCATGATTTGAATGTCAAGAATGGCGACCACTCGTTCAATTATTATTAGTATTTAACCTGTAAACTCCTGATGATGGACTAATAATCCGAAATATATTGAGTTTGTATAAACCTCTTTGAGTTTTATTTCATTCACTGTGAAACTACACACCCTTTACCATAGAGTATATAGAGAGGAAAGCTTGCGTATTTGGAAAAAGCACTCTCTAGCGGGTCATGCTCAAACTCTTAGTCCTTAAGAGCCATTCATAGAGCATATTGTCACATGACATTCAGTCTGACATTTTGTTTTTGTCATAGATAAAAGATTCCACAGGCTTTGTTTTTATCAAACATTCATTTAGAAAATTTTCCAACGTACACATTTATCGATTAAAATATCATTAAATATGGCTAGTTCTCGACGTCAATGTTGTGTGAAAGGTTGTTTTCGCGACACAAAATCAGATAAAGAACATACTTTTTTTGGACGCCCTAAAAACAATGAAATGTAAGTAACCTATTTAAAATTAACTAATAATTTATTTCTTTGATTTTTATGTGTTAATTCTTGAATAATTTAATTATAGAGCTAAACGCTGGTGTCAATTTGCTGATATCCATGAAAATAATAAATATTTCTTTATATGTTCTGACAATTTTTAATCAAAAACAATTTATAAAAAATATCCACGACGTCTGCAGCGAGATTCTCCAGAATGAAGTGATTTCGTATCCACATTAAAGCCGTCCGTCCACAGGTCTCCAAACACCGGCTCTTGATTAGATTTTGTGCCAGAAGCCGACAACATATATATACATATTTTTATTAAAATAAAGAATAGCCTATATTTTATAGGTAAATAGATATATCTTATTTTAATTTAATAAAAAAAAGATCATTTCAATTAGAAAATAAAGTAAAAATATTGTTTATTTTTTTAAGTGTCTAGGTGATTCTTTGAAGGTTTTCCTCAAATAACTAATGTTGGCGAATGCGAATCACAAAAATTCCATTGAAAAGATTGTATTTATTTATTAAAATATTTGTAATGTCATTTTTTGGTCTAAATAAAAAAATGGTTAATTTTAAATTATTTTCAAGTATTTATTTTATATATGAATTTCCTCCTAGTCCCTCAAAGTCCCTGAATCTTAATTAAATTATTTTCAAAAAAAGAAACTCAAAAAAGATACTTAAATCTTTACATTAATTATTTGCCAAAGTTTTTTTTTTTAATAAAAGTACGATTTTATTATATATATATTTTAAAGATTTGTATTTATTTTAATTACAAAACAATTAATAATTTTTTCTTTAATATACAGGGTGATTCACGGTCGATGGGACGTTATCCGTTTTATGTAAAACAGAAAGTCGGATTTTTCTGAAAATTTACCACCTTACATTTTCTTACCTGTTCTATCTATCTAAAAAAAATATAGTTGCTGTGACTTTTCAATGGAAGCCGAAACGTCGCAAGGCTGAAAATATTTTAGATCGATAGAACAGATAAGAAAATATAAGGTGCTAAATTTTCAGAAAAATCCGACTTTCCGTTTTACATAAAACGGATAACGTCCCATCGACCGTGAATCACCCTGTATATAAGCTCATGATAAATTATTTTGAATCATCCGCTGTGTGACGTCACCAAAATTTTCCTCGATGAGATGCGGTTCCCGCCATTTTGCTTCAGTATACGACCCGCCAGAGAGCTCTGTAACTCGTATACGCTAAAATACATAGGGCCCTTATGGAGCCTTCCTCTCTATATACTCTATGCCCTTTACTCTATTAACTAACATCATGTTTCACCTAAAACCTACACCACTTCCCATAAGTAAAATAAATACTATAGATTCATATATATTGATCTAGATTAATTTGTAACAACGCTTAGAGAAATTTCTCTAAAAAAATTTCCCTCTTGACTAGAATCGAACCTACGAACTCTTGAACTAAGGTCCTCTGCTTTATCCACTAGACCAATCTGACATTAATATTTATACCATGATTTCAGTTACTAAAACTATAAATTTTTGATTTAGACTTTGTGTCGAGATAATATTGTATTCATTTGAACTCGAATGAAAATGAAAAAACACCAATTGATTTTAAATTAAAAAACATTGAATATATATTAATTAACAAGGCAAATTTGAAATATAATTGTCAGCTAGGATTTTAAACTGACAGCTCCAGTTGATTTTCATTAACCAGGCAAATTTGAAATATAATTTTAATTTGCACTCAAATTTTGAAATGAAAGACTCTAAAAGACTTTAAATTAAGAAACATTAAATATATCGATAATTATTCCTCACCCCCCCCCCCCGCCCCGCCACTCAAAAATTTAATATTCAATTCGCTTTTCTTTGCGCACAGAAGAAATTATTCACATCTTATTTGATTTATATTTTATATATTATATTTTGTTTATTTTTTAATAATTTGCACTATTATTTAATTTTTTATATTAAATGACACACAAAAAAACCTAAGCAAAAAAAAATCAAGTCTTGGCGACTCTGATTTTTACCATCTGGATTTGGGGATCCCTATCATATATTTACTCTATACACGATTTTCTTCATTGATTCTGCTTTGAATATATCATTAATAATCAAAAGTATATCATTAATAATCAAGAGTTATAACTACAGTGCCGTGGTCAAATAATTTAATACACCATTATACAAAAGCAAGTACATTTTTCTCATTTTATTTTAAACGTGGTTTTTTAAGAGGAATAGAATTTTTGGACCGAGACGCTGCCCGCCAGGGCACCAGCCCGGAGGTTGTAAAATAAAATAATAAAATGGGCAATTCTATGGTAAACTGTGGCGCCGCGATCTGACGATGGATTCTTATAGTACTCACCAAAATAAGACGAAAATGAAGAATACCATTTTTTTTTTTGAGATTTGGCTTAGTTTTCGAGATATCCAGTTTAAAAAATACTGTTTTTTTTGTAATTTTTGTTTTTCAAAGGAGGAGGAACAAAATAAGTGTTTATTTACGACTTATCGATTGCAACGTTCCGCTACTTTATTGCAGCTTCTTTAGGCTCTTAATAAATAAAGCTCTAAACACTTTGTCAATTTTTTAAGCTCGGCCATTATTACACATATAGACACTCGAATACATTTCTATTTCATCATCAACAACTCAAAAACACCAATGTGTGTAATAATGGCAGAGCTTAAAAACATTGACAAAGTGTTTAGAGCAGCGATGTCCAACCCAAATTACTATTCGGGCCAAAATTTAGGAATATACAAGATACTGGGCCGCCACTCACATGAACAAAAAAGTTGTCGCGATCGAATTGCCCAAGCGGGGGGGGGGAGCTGAACGCCGCCCCCCCCCCACCCCCCACACACACACACATATAGAACTTTATTTTCAATTTTAAAATTTTAAAAATATTTTTTTTTTAATTTTTTGACAGGCACGGGCCTCTATGGGGGGGGGGGGCGACTTCTTTTTTTGTTATCGGGCCGCACAAAAATCGCACCCGCCCCCCCCCCCACACACACACATATATATAGAACTTTATTTTTCAATTTGGTAAAATTTTTTCAAAAATAATTTTTTTTTTTTTAATTTTTTGACAGGCACGGGCCTCAATGGGGAGGGGCGATTTCCTTTTTTTGTTATCGGGCCGCACAAAAATCGCTAACCGGCCCCCCCCCCCCCCACACACACATATATATAGAACTTTATTTTCAATTTTAAAAAAATTTTAAAAATAATTTTTTTATTTTCTGACAGGCACGGGCCTCTTTGGGGGGGGGGTGATTTCCTTTTTTTTGTTATCGGACCGCACAAAAAATCGCAATCGGGCCGCCGGTTGGACATGGCTGGTTTAGAGTTTTATTTATCGAGAGCCCGGAAGAAGCTGCAACTAAAGTAGCGAAAACGCGGCAAATTGATAAGTCGTAAATAAACACTTATTTGGTTCCTCATCCAATCTGAAAAAACAAAAATTACATTAATAAGTTATGGAACTGAATCCCAATGATGACTGTTTTTTGTATTTATTTTCTTTTATTTTTCAATTGTTTATTTATAGAAAACACGGAAACTGTAGTATCACGGGGGTTACATGTTGCGCCGCTATCCGATGACGGATTCTTTTAGAAAATGAATATTAATTAAAAATAATTAGTAAATGCCCAAAAATGTATCTTTTCCCTCCTGCTGGCTCTCTCACCTTCCTTTCGCGGAGGGCTTTTTCTTTTCTTTCTTTTTCGCACACACACTTGTTTTTATTTTTTCCTCTTTGTTTTATGTTAATTATTATTTTTTACTGCTCATATGAGGCAAACTGCCTCAGAGCATTGGTGTAAAGTTAAATTGTAAGAATTATGAATGTGTCCGGTCCAGTCCTAGCGCTCACCGCTAGATGGCACTGCGACCTCATACATAGTAGTTTGTTCAAATAAACAATACTTTAATATTAGTAATAATACTTTAAGTAAACAACAGTCAAATTGTCAAACACACTGTACACTACATGAGTCAATCTATTTATAATGAAATAATAAATCAATGAATTAATGAGAGACGAGTCAGCGCGTTTAATGGCGTGAGCCATAATATTCGTTGAATGTTATATATGCGCCAACCCGAATCGAATTAATTCAGCTACCACCAAATCATGGTCTGCTCACATACTTTTGATTAAACACTCTTCCAATACCCTCTACTTTACCCTTACCATGTCATCGTCGATATTTCCACACCGCTAACGCTGGCGGCCGCTACCAGTAACAAATGAATTAATCTGGATTCTGTTAATGAACTCATTAGCTTACTAAAGCAAATAGGGAATCAAATTAAATGTTTGAGTTTAGGAGACCCCTGGCCTTGACGAAATTGAACTTTAGGCCAAACACTTTCGAAAAGATATGCCCCGCATTGGTTAAATTAAAAATTAATGATGAAACCTTTTATTAACCGACTTCAAAAAAAGGAGGAGGTTCTCTATTCGATTGAATTTTTTTTTTTTTTTTTTTTTTGTGCCTATGTTACCTCATATCTCCGCCAATTCTCAACCGATTTTGAAAATTTTTTTTGCATTGGGTCCAGTCTAGCTTCCGATTGGTCCCATTTTTTTTTCGTATTTTTTTCATAGGTATTAGACCTTTTTTATTAGGTTTGTTTAGACCTAACCTCTTTGTTTATGAACCGATTTCGATGGTTCTTTTTTTATCCGAAAGGGGGTGTCTTAGGGATGGTGTCATATTAATTTGGTCAAGTTCTGATGATATGATCACTATTAATAACATCACTAAAAAGAGAAAAATAAAAATAATTTTTAAGAAAAAAATAAAAACCGACTTCAAAAAATTAAATGCAACAAATAAAATACACTAAAAGGTATAAAATAATTATTATCTTATTTAGTTACAACTAAACGACGAAATATTAACATGAAATTACTTTTTGAAGTTGGTGCCAAACATATACCTTTTATGAATCGCACTCGACGGATCTTACTTAGTACGTTTGGCGGGTACGCTCGCTTATAGGTATAGTTTGTTTGGCACCGACTTCAAAAAGTAATTTCATGTTAATATTTCGTCGTTTAGTTGTAACTAAATAAGATAATAATTATTTTATACCTTTTAGTGTATTTTATTTGTTGCATTTAATTTTTTGAAGTCGGTTTTTATTTTTTTCTTAAAATTATTTATAATAAGATGGATAAAATATTAAATGCATCAAAATTTAAAGTTCAGCTAATAGGATGACTTCTAAAATCTCTTGTGTTCAAAGGAGTATTTTCAGCACAGGACTGAGTGGGGTCACCTTACTAATAATTTATTTCTATATTGTCTTTAATCTTAAGTTCATTTCACTTATTCATTCTTTGTAATCTATTTATGATAAATAAAATCCTATAATAAAAAATAAAAAAAAAAATTCGGAATATGTAAAAAAGTCGTTGCCGGTTCGGTTAAGAGAGGACCAGTTCGGCTCATATATCTTCATTTTGGGCTAGCATTTAGGCGATTAGGCTGGCGTTAACTGAGCCGAAATATCTTAACCGAACCTTTCAAAGTTTGTTCGGGAACAGTCCATTTCAGTTCAAATATGTAGTTTAAAATTTTTATTTTTACTTTCCTACTTATTTTATCTAGTTCTAAAAAAAGAATCCGTCATCGGATACCCGCGCCACAACCCCCCGTGATACTACAGTTCATGCGCGGATCCAGCGGGGTTGAGCGCGACCGCCCCCCCCCAAAGCATTGGAGATCAACATTTTTTATATGTTTATTTTTTATTTTTTTTTATATAACATTAAATTTTAAAATTGAAGAAAATAAAGTTCTATGTGGTGCTTGGCCAATTCGATCATGACACACTTCCAAGATCAAAAGTAGATCTTATATACCGGCGACCGCCCCCCCCTCAAAACAGAGGTCTGATCCGCGCCTACTACAGTTTCCGTGGTTTCTATACAAACAATTGAAAAATAAAATAAAATAAATACAAAAAAACAGTATTTTTAAACTGGATATCTCGAAAAGTAAGCGAAATCTCAAAAAATGGTATTCTTCATTTTCGTCTTATTTTGGTGAATACTATAAGAATCCATCATCAGATCGGGCGCCACAGTTACCGTAGAATTCCCATAAAATGCACCTACAGGTATTGTTAAAATGTTTTATTTATGTGTACAATTTTTTTTTTTTTCATGAATGTTATAGTAAAATTTAATGTGAGGTTAAAACATTAATAAAAATAACATGTTTTGTATTTTTATAAATTTTTATAGAATTAAAATATTTGTTGCATACTTTTTACATTAAGAACAGGGGTGTAGTGGAGCGGGAACGCGTGGGAACGGCGTTCCCACACTGGTTTCATTCAGTAAAAAAAAAAAAAAATAATAATAATAACAAATAAAATTAAAATCACTTACGCAAGTAAATAAAATAATATCTTAAAAAATGTGTGAGTGCCTCATATATTGATTTGAGGCATCAGCACCCATCAAGGGCGGATCCAGGGGGGACCGACCCCCCCCCATAGAGGCCCGTGCCTGGCAAAAAAATTTGTAAAAAAAAAACATTTATTTTTTTTAAAAAATTTTTAAAATTGAAAATAAAGTTCTATATATGTGTGTGTGTGGGGGGGGTCCCCCCCTTGGACAATTCGATCGCGACACACTTCCGAGATAAAAAGTATATCTTATATACATCGGGCACCTTAATACATTCTCCCCTCCCCCCCCCATAAAAAATTCCTGGATCCGCCCTTGGCACTCCATGCACCGTACCTCACTCACTAGAAATTCAGGGATAAAATTTCAATGCTAGGCGTAACTCTAGGGTCTGACCTTTCATGGAATGACCATATCTCAACCACTGCTAAAGCTGCAGCGCGCAAGCTTGGTCTCCTATTTAGGTCTAGACGCTGTTATACTCCCAGTCAACTTCTTATACTGTATAAGGCTCAAATTCGTCCCTGTCTCGAATATGGCTCTCATCTGTGGAGGGTGCCTCCAAGCATTCTCTTGCTACACTGGATGCAATTCAGAAGCGAGCAATTAAACTAATAGGAGACCCGGCTCTAACCAACTCACTCGACTCCCTGGCTCACCGAAGAACCGTTTCTGCCCTTTCCCTGTACTACAGATACTATCACGGTGTCTGTTCAGTCGAGCTGAAATCAATTATCCCCCTAATGCCCTCTTTACGAGAAACACGCGGTTTTCTAACGCTCAGCACCCCTTCGCTGTCAAATTGGATAAAAGTCGAACAAGCGCTTTCGCCAACTCTTTTATCCCTATGACCTCCAGAGACTGGAACTCGCTCCCTGCCACCATCTTTCCCGCGACTTATAACCTTCAGCTATTTAAGACCCGTATCCACAGATACCTTCGACCCCCGCCCAGCCCATAAAATTCTTTCTTCTTCTTTTCACGATGGAGGGGCCAACCCAGGCCTTTAGGGGTTGCACCTTTTTGGTGTAACTCCTTCTCTCATCATTATCATAAAAAACAAAAATTTAATTAATTTTTTTTATTAATTCAATCAAATGAATAATAATTAAATTAATTATTTATATGATTCATTTGAATATAGATTCTACATCAAATGAATATAAAAATAATATAAAGCTTGAATATTTTTTATTATAAAAAAAAAAATATTCAAGTTTGTAATGATATAAACGGCTACCCCTAATTTAATAGGCAACTTAGTTGCCACTTTCTTTCTATTTTTATTTTTCAGGGCCGGGATTTAGTTTTCAGAAGTTGGCATTCTGCAAGGCTCGGTCGAACCGTGGCTGACGTCCGGAGCGCGGACACCGATATGTTTGGCGGATCTATTGTTGGATAAACAAGATCGTTTTCTTTGTCTCTAAGCGAAAAATTTATAAATTTTGGAATATATTTGCCTTCAAAACAAAATAAATATTGGTAAAAGGATCGGAGAAGATAATATTTGTTTTTTTTATTAAATAAAAATTTTTAAATACAAACTTATAAGGTAAGCCCTATCCATCTAATATCCTTCCTGATGGGTTCGGAGGAGGGGGACTGGGATATGGCCCAAATCCCCTTTTCCCCCGCAGTCCCTTCAATCACATCTATCCATCATGAGAGTTCATCCATCGATAGTTCTGAATCTAGTAGTAATAAGACAATAATATCTGATGAGAGACCTAAGATTAGGTTTAGTATTATGGATTTACCTCCATTCAAAATAATTATTTCTAGCGTAAATGGAAATTTAGGTAATTTACACCCTCTATCGTTAGGCAGAATAATCCATAAAAATAAGTTCCCACAACCTACTGAAATTAAAAGAATTTCAAGAAATTCAATTTTAGCTACTTTTAGTGTGGCTAGCCAGGCGAACAGATTCCTAGACATTGACTTCAAAGATTACAATCTTAAGACATACGTCCCTTTTGGCGCCATCACAAAAAAGGGAGTAGTTAGAAATGTGCCTAAAGATATGTCAGATAAGGAAATTAAAGAGAATCTAATTTCCCAATATCCAATAGAACAAGTAAGAAGATTAAATAGAAAAGTAAGGAATGAGGAGGGGAAAATTGATTATGTCCCATCATTATCAGTATTAATTACATTCAGAACGACTAAATTGCCGGAGAGAGTGTTCTTATATTCCTTTTCACTCCCGGTGCAAGCATATATTCCCCTTCCAATACAGTGCACGAGGTGCCTTCGTTATGGGCATGGAGTAAATAGTTGTAGGGATAAAGTCAAGAGATGTCCAGCGTGTCTAGAAAATCATGATTTAAATGTATGTCCGGCGAAGGATTCTCCGGTTTGTTTATTTTGCAAAGGGAAACATTTGTCTACTTCTCAAGAGTGCCAAGAGCGCTCTATTCAAAAGGAGGCGAAGATTATGGCGGAAAAGGAAAATGTATTATTACCCGAAGCGGTTAAAAAAGTTAGGCAATCAAAAAAACAAAATTTATTCTCAAAAATAATGGATGGTCCATCTAGGAGGGGAGAATCAAAACTGGTTAAAGTAGATAAGTTTAGTGAAAATAATTTCCAATCCAATAATATAAGAAAAAGACAGAAATTGAACTCTGATAAGAAAAATTATAATAGTGAAGAAGTAGAAGAAGCTCTCTTTTTCAAAAAAGGGCAAGCGGAATATAATGATCAAAAAATACCACAGAATGAAAGAGGAAAAAGGGAGAATGATGAGAATTTAGAAGAAGTTTTATGTAAACTAGAATCCCACATTAGTAGTTTAGCCGACCCAAAGATTGTTCAGACTGTAAATACTATCATCTCAATGTTAAAGGAATTATTCAAAGGAAATAATGGCTTTAACAATACTTCAAATTAATATAAGATCCTTATTTAGTAATAGATTGGCGGTAGAAAATTTTATTTATCAAAATAATATTGATATAGTAGCCATAGCGGAAACATGGTTAAATTCAAATCATCATATTAGATTTAGAGGGTACAATATGGTAAGACACGATAGGTCTGGAATAGGAGGAGGTGTTGCGATATTAATCAAAAAATCTATACAATTTCAAAATCTTGAATTAAGAATAAATCAAAATTCTAATGCTAAATTTATGGAAGTGGTGGGGGTTAGAGTTCGGATTGGTAAAGAGCTGGTATCTTTAATCAGTTTGTACTCTCCCCCTTTGACATATGTGTCTCGGGAGGAATGGTTGGATCTATTTGACCAGATCTCTGGTCCCTTAATTGTGTGTGGCGATTTTAATGCACATCATCCAGCGTGGGGTGACCGTAGAACGGATTCCATAGGATTGGAACTATATAAGGCTGTCCAGGATGGGAATTTGACCATTGCAAATGATGGTTCAAAGACATATTTTAGGCCACATTGCATTCCATCAGCAATAGACATCACTATATGTTCTTCTGACCTATTGGCTCGTGGAAATTGGCAAACTTTGAATTACTCTTTAGGTAGTGACCATGTTCCAATTTTATTTCAAATAGCATTTGATTCTCATAATAAAAATCATATTATCACTCCTCGATCTCCATGGAAACTAAAAAATGCTAATTGGGATCTGTTTAGAGTGACTGTGTCACAGAAGCTTGGTATGTCTAATTCATATGAAGAATTTATAAATTCATTAAAATCAGCAGCAAATTCCTCCATACCTTGTTCAAAGACAGTTAATCTGAAAAATATTACCTATTGGTGGGATGAAGATTGTCAAAATCAAAAAAATATTAGAAATCAAGCGTTTAATAGATTCAAAAGAAATCCATCTGCGGAGAATCTATCTACTTATAATAAAATTAATAAAATTACACAAAAATTATACAAACTTAAGAAAAAAGAAAAATGGGAAGAGTTTTGTGAAACTATAAATCCTGATACTCCTTCTGATAAAATCTGGAAAATAATTAAATCTTTAAAAAATGCATTCTCTTCACCTCATAAGAATTCCCCAATTATATCTAAAGAACTTCTTGAAAAAATAGCTGATAAAATCGCTCCTGCATTCTCGAATCCGAAACAAGCGGATTTCTTAAGTAATGGAAATAACACGAATAATTATATTTCTGATCCATTTACAATAGAAGAACTTTCCCATGCAATAATTAAGCAAAAAGACTCCTCGCCCGGCCCCGACCAGATCCCATCACAGTTAATAAAAAATATTCCTTCTTCGTCTCTTTTTCTCCTTAAAGACATATTAAATGACATATATGAAACTAGTAGAATCCCACCAGATTGGAAAGAAACAACAGTTATCCCTATTCTTAAAGCAGGTAAAAATCCAGGAAAAGCTGAATCATATAGACCGATAGCCCTAACATCAACAGTATTGAAAATAGTAGAAAGAGTAATTAAGAATCGTCTAGAACATTATTTAGAAAATAGAAAAATAATCCCAAACACACAATTTGGATTCAGGAAAGAAAAATCGACAATAGATAATCTTACGACATTCTTAACCGATTTAAACATTTCATTTCAAAAAAACGAACAAAATAGTGCCGTCTTTTTGGATCTAGAAGCTGCATATGATTCAGTTATTCCAAATATTTTGTGCCATAAATTAGTTGAACTAGGAATTCCAAATAAAACAATTACATTTATAAATTCTTTATTAACAGATAGGGTTATACGAGTTCAATATGGTCAAGAAGTGTCATCATCAAGAACAACATCTTTAGGAACTCCTCAAGGCAGTGTATTAAGTCCTCTTCTTTTTATTATTTATATTATTGATATTCAATCGATCATTCCCCCCTCAATTTCAATCCTCCAGTATGCGGATGATATAGTGATTTACAAAAGTTCAAGTTCCGTAATGGGTATCACCAGACACCTGCAACCAGCTATTAACAACATCGTTGAGCATATGGATGGTTTGGGAATAAATATAAATACTGGAAAGTCTGCATTAGTTCTTTTTTCTAAACATGTAACAAATAGTGTTATCCAAATTAAAATAAAAAATAATATAATCCCGCAAAAGAAGAAACAAAAATTTTTAGGTCTCATACTCGAAGATAACTTAAAATGGGATGACCACATAAATAATTTAGTGCGAAGGTGTGAAAAATTTTTGAATATTCTAAGATGTGTAGCGGGTACTCGGTGGGGTTCTCATCCCTCGAGCATGCTGAATATATATAAAGGTTTAATAAGATCTACAATTGATTATGGATCTTTTCTATATGCATCAGCAAGTAAAAATCTTTTAAAGAAGATTGATCAAATTCAATATTCTGCTCTTAGGATCATTATCGGCTCAATGCCATCTACTCCCACAAATTCCTTACAAATTGAATGTGGTGAACCCCCACTAGACTTGAGAAGAAAATTTCTAGCAAATAATTTTTATTTGAAACATATGAAGTTTAAAAATAATCCCATAAAAAATGTAATAGAAGATTATTCAAGTTTACTAGTTATAAATCCATCAAATAAGCCTACCCCTCCTATAATTCTAAGTCACATAAAATTGAAACAATACGAGGATAAGATTGAAAAAATGGAGATCTCGCCAATTTTCGACTTTCCATACAAATTAGTATATTTTAAACCTAATATTGATATGCAGCTAACTAGTGAGCAAAATTTGAAAATGAGACCTCAAATTGCAAAGGATATCATTAATATTCATCTATCTAAATGGACAAATTTTTTAAAAGTCTATACAGATGGTTCCAAAACATCTGAATATACAGGATGTGCATTTTTTATTCCGGAAATAAAAAAATGTGGAATTTATAAAATGCACCCTAATACTTCGATCTTTTCGGCGGAAGCAATGGCAATCCTCAAAGCAACGACCTATTTAGAAAAGATTGATCACACAAAAATTTTAATTATAACCGATTCATTAAGCACAGTAAAACATATTCAAACAATTAATAGAAATAGTAAAGTAAATCCCATTATTTTCAAAATTTTAAATCAAATAGACTCATTAAAATTCCATAATAAATTAGTTGAGTTCGTTTGGATACCATCTCATACAGGTGTTTCGGGAAATGATACTGCAGATTCTTTGGCTAAATTATCTGGGAAACTACAAGAAATTAATATTCCGAACTTCCCAGCGAATGATTTAAAACAGATAATCAAATCTAATTTAATTCATGACTGGCAAAATTATTGGAACCAATCTTCACTCACTAAAGGTTACAATTTGTTTAATATTCAAGAATTAGTCGATAATAAGCCATGGTTCCACAATCAAAATTTATCTAGAAAACAAATAGTAGTGTTGTCAAGATTGAGAACAGGACATAATGTTTTACCAAAACATTTAAATCGATTGAAAATAGCGCCTGAAGAAATATGCCATTGTCAGGAAAGCCAACCTGTAGATATAAATCATATTTTATTTATTTGTCCCGACTATAGAGAACCCCGGGTTGATATGTTGCGGATTTTGGGGGAGGAAAATCTAGTGACGCCTTATAATATTAATCAAATTTTAAAAGAAAAAAATATTAAAATAAATCATGCCCTGTTAAATTTTATTTCAAATATAAATATAAGGATATGAAAGGATGGATAGGACAATATTTATTTGAAGGCAAATTAAGTTGGCTATAGCTCAGTACATCTTATTGTGGCTATTGTCATTACACAAAAAAAGTGGTTGAATTTCCGCAAGGATGGTGACCATGTGAAGATAGGAATGAATGAATGAATGAACGATATGTTTGCAGCGATAGGAGAGACTTGCGAGCGACCTTCGAAGAGCCGACTTCACGCATTTTTAACCGACTTCAAAAAAAGGAGGAGGTTCTCTATTCGATTGAATTTTTTTTTTTTTTTTTTTTTGTGCCTATGTTACCTCATATCTCCGCCAATTGTCAACCGATTTTGAAAATTTTTTTTGCATTGGGTCCAGTCTAGCTTCCGATTGGTCCCATTTTTTTTCGTTTTTTTCCATAGGTATTAGACCTTTTTTATTAGGTTTGTTTAGACCTAACCTCTTTGTTTATGAACCGATTTCGATGGTTCTTTTTATCCGAAAGGGGGTGTCTTAGGGATGGTGTCATATTAATTTGGTCAAGTTCTGATGATATGATCACTATTAATAACATCACTAAAAAGAGAAAATAAAAATAATTTTAAGAAAAAATAAAAACCGACTTCAAAAAAATTAAATGCAACAAATAAAATACACTAAAAGGTATAAAATAATTATTATCTTATTTAGTTACAACTAAACGACGAAATATTAACATGAAATTACTTTTTGAAGTCGGTGCCAAACAAACTATACCTATAGTGAGTCGCACTCGCCAAACGTACTAAGTAAGATCCGTCGAGTGCGATTCGCTTAAAGGTATAGTTGTTTGGCACCGACTTCAAAAAGTAATTTCGTGTTAATATTTCGTCGTTTAGTTGTAACTAAATAAGATAATAATTATTTTATACCTTTTAGTGTATTTTATTTGTTGCATTTAATTTTTTTGAAGTCGGTTTTTATTTTTTCTTAAAAATTTTTTTTTTCTCTCACAAATGGCTCACTAAAATTCAGACACGTCATTCTGGATTAAACCTTACTCCCTTATGGCTGTGTATCATATTTCCTATTTTTCGTATAAATTCTCTTTGGTTGACAGACAAGTTTTAATTTCTTTGTAATTAACACATTATATTATTTTTATTTTCTTAACCTCATTTATAAATAAATAGTATAAATACATATATCTTTTTCTTAATTTTTACCAGAGTGCTACCATTACACATTTCCTTTGTTTCTCTATTAAAGGGACCCTTCTACAATTGAAATAAAGCGTTTAAATCGTTACAAGTTAATATCATTTCTTGTCGTAATTACGTATTATTCCATTTAAATACCTCAACTATTAAATTTAACTATTCCACTATTTTACTCAAATAACAATATTTTCATAATTTACTTATTGGTGCTTGGTTCAAATAGCGGCATCTTAACTATTAATATATCTAGAGTTGCTCCAAAAATATGAGAATACTTTAAAATATGTATAACATTTATTCATATTGAACAGAGATCGATTTCGCCATAATTAACTTCACCATCTATCCATATAAAATAAAATTTCTTAACCATAAATATATCTTTTTTTTCAAAAAACACCAAAATTGCTTGTCCTCCAAACAATCGATGAATATTTTCCAAATCTCATATATAAAATATTTTTCGGCGATATTCTGCTTTTCCTCGTCTTATCATTATAACTATAAAAAAAAAGAGAAAAAAGTACTGGAGTAATAAATATTTTCTATCTACGTTCATGTAAATTTATAATTGTTTAAGCAGTGAATTGCGTGGCTGGCTCAATTTTATTGCTTTTGTTTGACACTGTTGCGTTAAGCAAGTAAGCTAAGAGTCAACAGGTGGGAGACGAATAATCAAGACTGATAAGAAAGATATACGCAAGCCAAATAACAACACATTCAACTATTAAACAAAAAACAAAGAAATTTTCATTTTTTTTTTTTTTATATTTAAAATTAAACTTTTTAGGGTTCCGTATAAACGTAATACGAAATCGTATTGTTGTCGCTCAGGACCACAGAGACAAATTTCGGTCTTAATGTTCTTTAGTCTAGTCAAATTCTGTTTTTATCAGGAAAGTTTTGGGGTAGTTCTGATTTTTTGCATATACCCATATGTTTTTTGGGGCGCTGAATAAAAATCTGAGGTTTCCCACCAAAATTTCGTGACGCAACACTGTAGAAAATGCAAAAAAGGGGTAAAAATTTCCATTTTTTGGCGGTTTTTCTCTTATAACTCAAAAAATATCTACTTTTTGTAAATAACCTTTCTATTCAAAATAAAAGTTCATAAAATTTCCTACAAATTTAATTATTTAGGTTTTTATCTCCGACCAACCGTTCGGACTCAAGCACAAAATCCATGTTTTCGACCTCGGCAGCTTTTTTTTTTTTTTTTTTTTTTAATGATATTGATGTGAGAAGGAGATACACCAGAAGGTGGATCCCTAAAGGCCTGTATGGGCTGGCCCCTCCATCGTGAAAAGAACAGAGTAGAAGGAAAAGAAGCCGGGATCACGAGACCAATCTCAGAAACTTAGATACAATTCAATATCCAATTTACTAAGGTTTTAGGGGCTTCGAGCAGGGGTAAATTCTCATGCGATAAACTTGATTTATAAAATACTGCTTAGGTGAGTATTATAACAATATAAACAAGAAATGATCACTGTTATATTAATAATATACCCAAAATAGAGACTAGAAGAAGCAAGGCCGGATTTAAGTACAGGCTGGAGCCTATGGGCCCACACCACAAAGGGTCTGGTTTTTTACTTTACCATACAGGATATGGTCAAGTATTGTAATCGTGCATGAAAAAAGTGTTTTTTGCTTCTTTTTTTTCAAAATATATCAAAAAAGGGTGCGAAAGTATTTTTTGATAAAAAAAAATCTGGAGCTTAGATACAATTCAATATCCAATTTACTACAGGTTTTAGGGGCTTCGAGCAGTGGTAAAATTCTCCGCGCGATAAATCCAGTTAAATTTATCTCCCACTTAATTTTTATTACCAGACCCTATACTTACTAGAAAAAATGTCTCGGGCATAGCCGGGAATCGAGAACCCGAGACCTCCGGGTTGCCAGTCAGTTACTCTGACCGATTACAATTGTACGGAGGCGAACAGCTCCCCGGATCACCCAAAATCTCGCACTTTTTTTCGATATTTTCCCATTTTGACCATGAAAGAGCACGTTTTCGACAAAGACCTATACCTATAGCACTCTATACATTTTTAAACGTCTTTAGATTAAATTTGATACAATATAAAACATAGTTTAATCTAGCTTTGATAACGTAGCCCGTGTATTGTAATCGGCTCTCGCGGCAAGCGAGCTTCAAAGGGGTCCTCAGGTAAAGACTACGGAACCCATGGACTCAATTAAAGTCACAAATTGTAGTATTCAATTAGGTTGAATTTTAGCACGTGACGGTTTTGCCAAAAATTACATGGGGTCTCGTCGAGAGGCCAAAAAGTGCGATTTTTTCATTTAGTGCGTGCGGATGGATGGATGGTATGGATGGATGGATGTTATCGTTTTTTTGGCCCACGATTTTTTCCACACCGTTGCACCGATTGAAATGAAATTGAAAACCTACCATTAGTTTAACAAAATGAAGCGCTGATTAGTTTTTGGTACATATCGGCCCACAAACATTAGTACTTTATTTCAGTACTTTTTTAGTTTTTTCTAAATATCTTGAAAATGACTTAACCAATTTTGATGAAATTTAATATCCTAATTAAGTACCTTGGGGACCACAAAAAAGGTTAAATAAAGTTTTTAGTAAAATTATATTTTAAAGTACTTTACTCTAGAGTAAGATAGTACTTTTTAATTTTTAAATTCTTTAAAATTTATTCATTTGATCGTTTTAATATAGCTCATTTAACCTTGCTTAAGTAAGAATGGATAGGCTTCTCTCTGTGAAATGCTAAAAATTTGGGAGGAAATTTTATAAGTAACCATAGCAACTGCGTTGTTTTCTTATCCGTTACCTTTGCTGAAGACATAGAGGAATCGACTTAAAATCAAAAATAGCGATTGATTCTCATCTAGTACTTGAGGAATAACCATTCTATATTGGATTTTTGACGTTTCGGTTTTTATTGGTAACCATTGCTGAAGACATAGAGGAATCGACTTAAAATCAAAAATAGCGATTGATTCTCATCTAATACTTGAGGAATAACCATTCTATATTGGATTTTTGACGTTTCGGTTTTTATTGGTAACCATTGCTGAAGACATGGAGGAATCGACTTAAAATCAAAAATAGCGATCGATTCTCATCTAATACTTGAGGAATAACCATTCTATATTTTTGACTTTCGACATTATTGGTAACCATTCAAGCTTGAGTTGTTTGCCATAAAAGAATTTAGTCTTTTTGATTTTAAGTCGATTCTTCCACGTTTTCAGTAGAGGTTGCCATTAATAGTCAAAACATCAAAAATGGAATGCAATAAGGTTATTCCTCTAGTATTAGATAAGAATCGATCGTTATTTTTGATTTTAAGTCGATTCCTCCATGTCTTCAGCAATGGTTACCAATAATAACCGAAACGTCAAAAATCCAATGTAGAATGGTTATTCCTCGACTATTAAATGAGAATCGATCATTATTTTTGAATTAAAGTCAACATGAACTGCAAATTGCAAGTGATATCTGATTAATAATAAAGGAATAAACATATTAATATTTCAAATGAATTTGGATAAAGTTTAGCAACGATCCGTTGCAGTTTATTTTATTCAATTTTATTACAAAAGTATTCAGATAAGCTAATTTCATGAATTTTTCAAATCAAGGTTGCAAAGTTAGAGAGGACTGACTGATGTGTGACAATTTTGTAGGCACTACTAGCGCAAAATAAAAATTACAAGAGATTTTTTTTTTGAATATTCCTATTTATTCGCATTTCACTCAATGAGATACGCGACTATTTTCTATTTAAAACTACATAGTTAGGAAACTGGCTTATTTTAAAATTTTATTTTTAACATGGGGATCACTGCCTTGTTTCTCTATGCTAGGATAAAGAATATTTTCAATTTGCAGAGTTCCAACCTTCTTAAACTTTTTGCAAATTTGGTCTCAAATGGGTTTGAATTTTCAACCTTAATGTGACTGAGTACGTCTGTTTACTTAAATAAAATTATCTAAATACAAAATAGTATTTTTACAAATTATTGAAAAATAAATGACAGAAATACCTCGAATTTAGTAAACTTTAATTTTTGGCCGCTGCTCAATTATGAATTTTTTCGTTGATTAATAATCTCTAATTCCCCGAAATAGGGTCGAGACCCATAGTTTA